>JBBPLV010000141.1:0-32739 GCA_038089975.1 Boletellus ananiceps | reverse complement strand
CGGGTCCGGAGATAGAGAGTGAGATGAGGATGGGAGAGGCGGCAAAGCCAAGTTTGCCAATTCGGCGCTGATGGCTTGTAAACGTTCTTGTCCGGCCACCAAGGAATCGGTGGCAGGAACGGCAGATGGTGATGACACCAAATTCCGCAGCATGGCATCCACGGCCGAGGAAGACGAAAAGGGTTCCGTAGAAACGGTGTTCATGGTGGGGATTGGGGACGGGATTTGGGAGGTCCTAGTCGTTACCGTATTTGCCAATAGGGCAGAAGACATAGGACTGAGAGTCGGAGCAAAGGAGGTAGGTGTAGGAGGTGATGAGTCAGGTGGCTGCGGTAAGACCGCGACAGGTGGAATGAGACTGGCATCTTCGGCAGCATGTCTGAAGTTATCGACCCGGAGAGGAGGCAGCAAGGTCCTGGCACTCGTGCCAAGCACTGCACTGGGAACCTCGTTGGGCTGCCCGACGTCCATCTGAATGCGGGATGCTAAAGAGCCATTAGATTGGCTTGTAGATGTATGCCACCTTGAGCCGGCATCCGTCGTGCTAGGATCACCGCCAGCCAGCTGTTGGAGGAGACTAGGCCTGGAGGACGAATGGGATTGGGAGGCACTGATCCTGCTCAAAGTGGGGGGAAGTGCGGACGTGGGCGATGGGGACGGGGAGTGATAATCGGTTTGTTGAGGCTGTGGAAGGGAGATACGACTGAGCAGCTCAGGCTGCTTGCCTATCGAATTGAAACGGAAATCTTTGAAGTCGAGAGGTACGACAGGGGCTGGGTGGGGATCTGGCTCCACGGGGCTTCCTAGGGCACCGGCAGGCGAATGCGAGGGAAGCAAGTGTTGCGAAGGACGACCAAAGATCGACTCGGGCATGGCTGCGAGGATGAAGTCGGTGGGAGAAATGCGGCGACTGCGGATGGGAACGTTGCACTGCCTAAAAGACGCCCAACGTACACATTTAGTACATTTCGCCGCACACTGTCCGGACACGGTCACCTTGGCGGAACGAAACGAAACCCGGCACAGAAACGTCACGGTAGAGGATCAGAGGTACGACAGCGAAAAAAGTGACATAGCACAAGCCTCCTGGAAAACGCCGGCCTTAGTAAGATCGCCCCCACTCTGTTCCCCGAATCTACCATACACCGCAACTCTGCGCATACTTTATACCCTACATTGTTTATGGGTTAACGGGTCCTCCCATTATCAACCTGGTCGTCCTCTCTGCCGTTCTCTGTCCGAGCCCCTGACTCGTCGTTCTTGGTGCTTTGAGGACGGATCTTCCGCACTGACTTGCGACCTTTGGTTTCCTTGGTTTCCTGCGCTGCTGGTGGTCGAAGAGACGCTGCACAGTGCTATCTCAGAGAGCTAATCCGCGCAGTGCGAAATATAAGACAATACCGTGATTGACTGGATGTAGATCGTATATTCTATACAGCTGCAGAACAGCTTGTTCCTTGTCCTTGGCCTCGATCATAAGATCTGTCGTTCCAAAAGATCAGCTGTGAATTACTCAAACGGTGCCTTGAGACCCACCCATAGTGTCAGCAAGCCCCTCAGGCAGGCTCTGACACCGGTCAGAATGCGTTCGCATCTCCATCACGCCAACAGCTCCAACCCTAGGCTCGCTGTAATGTTGCTTGGGCCTGATACCTCGTCGCCTGAAAATCTCGTTTGCGTGTGTAATTATGGCTGACGGCGAGAGTCCAGGAGACGGGTTCAGCTTGTCGTGGTGGTAGTCGAATACCAGCGGCACAGAGAGCTCAGTACAAATTGGAAGCAGGTCCGAGGCATTGTAGCAAAGCTATGAAACTCCCGTCAGTGGAAAAGGTCGAGTTGACTTGATGGATTCACCTCGTCGTTTTCAAGCACCAACCGCGCTCGGACGCGTGGGGACAGTCTGTCTTGTATGACGCCCTTCACCCTCGCTATTGCAGCTGCCTTGTCACCGTATACCCCACCCCCATGTATCACCACGACGCCGTCTTGATCTATCCCCATGCGGTCAAGCATTTCGGCGTGGTACTCGAGTTCGCGAATACTTGAACGGACGACAGAGTCGCGCGGAGAGCCCAGTTGGGTGAACTGACCTGGATGTGCCGTCAGTCGGTGCCCGTGTGTTCGGGCAAGGGTGCCGACTTGTGCAAGAAGTGGAGCACAGTAATCAAGAGAATAGCCATAAATTTCATGCGAGGCATAGGGGAACACTTCTGATGAACTGGAACTAGTTCATAGGACCAGCAACTCGACGGATACGAACTTACATTCTCATGAAACGAATATGCTAGACAAAGGAAAATACCATTCAGTATATACGTAGTACAGTGAAGCAGAATACTTGCATTCTTTTCGTTCCACTCTATCATCTTCAGCAAGTCTTCTACGTTCTGCTTACCAAGATCCTTGACCCAATCGATGCCCTTCTTCTTGATTGTGTTGATTCTAAACGGCCCGATCAGAAGTCAAATTACATCCTGCCATTAAGTGACTGACCGACATGTTCTGGAACAAAAGACAGCCTCATTCTGGGATTTTTTGTTCCGTAGGACCGTATTCAAACAGGCGTAACCTGCAAAGAAAGGTAGCTTAGGCGGAAGAACCAAGGCAAAACGCAGTTTGTACCCAAGCGCCCCCCAAAGGTCGTCGCCTTTTTCTCGACATCAGGTATGATATGCACAGGCTCGGGTTTGCAAGTACGCTTGCGCTTTCTCGGAAGCACCTCTGAGCTGGTCTCTGTGTTCCGTTCGACTTGCGACGCTGTCCGCTTGCGAGTTCTGGGAGTATTGCCTGACCCAGGGCTGTTATTTTTCCTCCTTGCTCGTTCTACTCCGACACATTTACGCGGGTGTGGTGTCCGTGGAGCCTCCACCTCGTCCTCGAGCGGCGTGAGGTCGGATTCGTCTTCCGTTCCCAACGCCATGCCCTCGCCATCGCGAGAACGCGGATGGGGGGCGCTCTCTCGATCCATCGTCGCACGAGCGGAAGCAGAGCGAGCCCATTATATGCCGGGCGGATAGGGGACGAGCGAGCCGAAGCGTGCCGAGTCGGAGCTTGAAAAACAACAGCTCCGTGCCAAAGCCCGTCGTCGCGCCGGGCAGTCGATCGCACCGTCGGCCATGGTTCGCATCATTATCAAGGGAGGCGAGTACACAGTCGTCTTGTGCGCGTACACGCCAGAACACGCTAACCGTCTGGATTTGCACCAGGCGTTTGGAAGGTCCGTGACAGTGGCAGAGGCTGGTATTGTCGACTGACCAGTGACGTGTGCAGAACACCGAGGACGAAGTCCTCAAAGCCGCTATCGCAAAATACGGCAAGAACCAATGGTACGCGTCGAACTCGTTCTCGCAGTCGCGATTGACCCTCTCGTAGGGCCCGGATATCGTCTCTGCTTGTTCGCAAAACCCCCAAGCAATGCAAGGCTCGGTGGTACGAGTGGCTAGACCCTTCAATAAAGAAGACAGAATGGTCAAAAGTAGGTCTCGTTCCCTTCAGCACATCGCAGTCTTACAGTGCACGCCGCCTTTCAGACCGAGGACGAAAAACTGCTTCACCTTGCCAAATTAATGCCAACCCAATGGCGAACAATAGCACCCATGGTTGGGCGGACCGCAACACAATGTCTGGAACGATATCAGAAGTTGCTGGACGAGGCAGAGGCAAAAGAAACCGAGGAATTGGGTTTGGCTGGGCCAGGAGAGGAAGCCGGACCGAGTGCAGATGACGTTCGGCGACTACGACCCGGAGAAATTGACCCAGATCCTGAAACTAAGCCTGCGCGGCCGGATCCTATCGACATGGACGAGGATGGTCTGTCACCTATCACTGTCCCCTTCCATGTCTGACTGCATTTGTAGAGAAGGAAATGTTGTCGGAAGCCCGTGCCCGTTTAGCCAACACGCAGGGAAAGAAAGCCAAGCGAAAAGCTCGTGAGCGTCAACTGGAGGAGGCGCGACGATTAGCTGTCCTCCAGAAGAAGCGTGAACTGAAAGCGGCCGGTATAATGTTTGTCCTTGCCTCGCCTTGACATTCCCATAGATGTACTCAGGCATGCTTTTACAGTATGCGGCATAAAACCAAGCAAAAAGGAATGGATGCAAGTTTCTGATCTCATCGCTCTTCAAATGCTTACTCACGGTCGTTCTTCAGTATAACACGGATATTCCCTTTGAAAAGAAACCTGCTCCCGGCTTCTACGATACCTCTGAAGAGCAAGCACGTATAACAAGCGCTCCTGTTGGTCAATCCCTCCGGCGTCTTGAGAACAAACGAAAAACAGATGATGACGAGGCGGAGCGCAGAAAACGACAACGACGCAACGCAGAAAACAAGGGAAATGAACCTCACCAGACAAAGTTCATCGCAGCCCGTGATGCTCAGATTCAGAAACTTAAAGAAGCTGAGAGCATCGGTCGACGGCGAAAGTTGGTACTACCCGGAGCTCAAGTCGGAGAGACTGAGCTGGAGGAGATTGTTAAGATTGGCCAGGCGGGGGAGAAGTCCAAGGCATTGGTGGTAGATGGCAGCACCGCGACTTCGAAGCTCATCGGTGAGTACGAAGGCCTGGAAGGCGCGCGGATGGCACGGACACCGCGTACGGCCCCTCAACGTAAGTTTCTAGGTTTGCACCCGGGCCGAATATGCACTGACCATGCGAATAGAGGACAATGTCTTGACTGAAGCCCGAAACCTGCGCAATATGACAATTGCCCAAACCCCACTGCTTGGTGAGGAGAACACACCTCTTCATGTCGGACCAGGTGGTGGAACTGGATTCGAGGGTGCTACACCCCACCACCAGGTGGCATTTACACCGAATCCACTCGCGACACCCTTGCACAGTGGTGTAGGACCTGACGGCCTCGCCACACCTCGTGGTATTGGTGCGACCCCGCTCCGTACACCCATGCGTGACAATCTGAGCATCAACTCGTCTACGGGTGTGGTGATCAGTGGCGAGACACCACGCGAACAACGGCTGCGTGTCGACTCGGCCAAGCGGGCTCTGAAAGCCGGGTTTATGAGCCTACCGAAACCCGAGAATAATTTTGAGCTGCTAGTGCCAGAGGACGAAGAAGAGGGGGAGGGGACAGGCCCAGTGATCGAGGAGGACGCGGCAGAACGTGATGCGGCACTGAAACGTATGTGGGAGGAAGAAGAGCGTCGAATTCTGGCGCGACGATCGAAGCCTGTGCAGCTTGATCTACCTCGGCCAGCACGTGTCGATGTGGCACAACTCATGCAGGACCTTGACATTGGCGACGACGAGTTTACGGATGCGCGCAAACTGATCAACAGAGAACTCGCCAATCTCTTGCTCCACGACTCGATCGCGCACCCACTACCTGGTACCAACCTTCCCGGAGGTACCGTTTCGACGTACGAGATACCGGACGACGGTGCACTCGCACAAGCCAAATCTCAGATTCACCTCGAGCTCGCGACGGCGATCGGTTTTCCTGATGCCACCGAGAGGCAACTCAAAGAGGGGCTGGTCACACTCACAAACGATGAAGAGCAAGACGAATCTATTTCGTGGGCACACACGCGACAACAGCTCGCATTTGACAAGGACGCGCGGAGATGGGTAGATCCTGACGCCCTCTCCGTCGATGAGCGAGTAGCAGGCTATTCTACACTGTTGGACGAATACCGAGAACAAATGTCCAAGGAGGCCAGCAAAGTGACGAAGATGGAGAAGAAGCTCGGGATCACACTCGGAGGGTACCAAGCGCGCAACAAGGCTCTCGCGAAGCGTATTGTGGACGCATTTGACGAGCTGGTCAGGACGAAACTCGACCATAATAGCTTTTCCCGGCTGGCTGCGCACGAAAGCGTGGCTGGACCCCGACGGGTAGAGACGCTCAAGGAAGAGGTAGAGATTCTGCAACGGAGAGAGCGCCTGTTGCAGGAGAGGTATGCAGAGCTCGATCAGGAGAGACGAGAGGCGGAGTCGAGAGTGGCGGTGCTCGAGGAGAGGATCATGGCCGAGGCCGAGGCACTGAACGAAGCTGCGCTTGCCGAAATGGACGGTTGAGACATTGTCGACAATTCATCTCGTTGGCTTTTTTTATTATTCGTGTTCATGTATCCAGCGTCACTAGCGTAGGTTGTAGTTCATCGATGGTGTGCTGGCACGTTAAGTAATGGGAGGGACGATGCTTTCGACTCGAGCGCAGCAGCGGGAAACGAGGCTGACGTAGATTAATGTCCGGGCATCGTGCGCCTCAGACAGGAACCATTGGCTTGATGAATTGCAACATGGGCGCTGCCAGATATGAGTACCGGACGATCATGAGTTAGTGGCTGCGGAACTCTAAGGCAACCGCCCGATCGCCCACAATGGCTATAGCGGGGTGGGCACGCACGCCACCTGTTCACACTTCAAACGTCGTCGGTGATTCCAGCACAAAAGAGGCGGTGAACGCACCAGGGTATAGTAACCCGTGCACGGAAAGAGGGACAACAGGGACAACACGAGACAAGGGACGGACCCACCCGCCGGAGCATGCGTGTGAGCAGGGGGAGCACCACCGTTGCGCCCGAGGTGTAGTGATGTGAGCGTACGTAGGACACAGCCGAGCTAGACCATGAATGGACACCACGGGCCGATGTGGCTAGCATTGTTTTGGACAGGCGGCCCGCCACGCACACCCACGCACCCTCTCCTTGTCTCTGTATCTCTCACTCACACGCACCAGACAGAAAAGAAGAGTAGGGCCCCACGCCGCTCATGACAGCCGGCGCAGAAGGGCATTTGTTCCCTAGGATGAATTGGGCAGGCCGACCGACCGCGTGAGAATGGTTTCTTTGAAACGTTGTGGAACGTACGTCAAGGGAACGGGGGGGAAGGGGGTGCCTGCCCGCCCCTTGTTAGCATCAAGCGTCTGGCGTGCCTTTTTCTTGTTTTCGATGCCCACACGAAATGACCGCGAGAGCGGAACGGCAGGAACGATGGCGAATCGGACGTGGTTAACAAGAATGAAAAGGGGTAGGGCGAAAAAAAAAGAAAGAAAGAAGACAGGGCCAGAATGGATAACGTATCGACAATGTGCCCTGATCAAGGTGTTTTGCGGGTCTGGGGCCAGACGGAGGACGGCAGGGGCGATGAGATAATGTCCTCGCCAACATAGTGCGCTTGGAGAACATCAGCGCGGGGCCCGGTAAGCCTTGGTCCAAGCATGTGGGAGGCGGCAGGGCATCGCCCCGCGAGGAACGGGGGTGCGGTGGGGAGAGACAATAACGCTTTAGAGCGAGCTTCATTGGAGAGAAGTGGGGGCATCCATTGCGAGATCCGCCCATCGAGGTTGCCGGCGAACTTGGTGTCGAGGAACGAGGCTGAGTCTGCCAGACAAGACGAAGCGCGCAAATGCACCAAAACGCTAAGCGAGACACTTCACCGAACATGCGCTCACTACGGCGACCTGTCCTCGTCCTCCTCTCTATCTCCGCCCTCGTCCTCGTCTATCTGTGCTCTCCCTCCTACTTGTCTTCCACGAGCGCGGACCCTGCCAGGCTCCCCGACGAGATCTTTGGTCTTCTCCATTTTGTCACCTCTCCCCACGAAGCAGATCGGACACTCGTCGCCCCGGGCGATCTTCCCCATGACAGCGTGTCGGACGCCGCACTAGAGAGTGGAGCGCGACTCGCCAGTGTGGTCGTGCCAGACGAGCCCGTGGAGATGGCATGGTATGCCCTCGGCTCGGCCACCGAGGCCGGCGACCACACACGTCGCCAGGGCCAGGAAAGCCCGGGGAGCGGGTGGGCAGAGCGGCTCAAGGTGCTCCGAGAAGAATACCCCCTCGTCGTGTTTTCAAAGGTACGTTTTCCTCCCCTTTTTTTTCGACGGACTCGTGACCGGACACCCAGTCGTACTGCCCGTGGGTCGTCCGTCTGTCAGGGTCCATCGACGTCTGACCACGCTAGATACTCGAAACGCGCCAAGAGGCTCCTCGAGATCTACGACCTCTCGCCTGCACCAAAGATCATCGAGGTCGATTTGCGAGGTGTGTGCGATGGATCTCAGCCCGCCCTCGCTGACGGCGTCCTCGAGCGGACTCGCCACACATCAAGACGCTGCTGGCGCGTCTGACGCACCGGTCGACGTTCCCAAACGTGATTCTACATGGTCGTTCGCTCGGTGGTTCGGATGAGCTCGTGCGGCTGCACGAAGAGGACCGACTGCGACGGGTGCTGGAGGAGGGCGGTGTGACGGTGAGATGGACTGGAGATGGTGGCGAGGGCGTTGTTCTCTAGCGAGGCTTGTTCCTCGCCTGCGAGGATGTGCATTTGTCCGGCCAGATCGGGTTTAGCGTTGATCATCGAGTCAGGCAAATTTAAATAAATAAATAATCCGCTTGCGACCCTCAAAGGCCGTGTGCACGGTGAGAGCGCCGAACGTGTGTAGGCCCGCGCTCCACGGCGCTGGCCTGGCCGTGGCTTGCGCCGACCTGGGCGGTGTTCCACTTGTCGTAACCAGCGAAAGCAAGAAACGTGTCATTAATCAGCAACGTAAAGACAGAACGCCCTAATCTATATTACCACATTGTCCCAGTGCCGTTTCCTGCGAGAGGAAATCGTGTATTGTCATGGCAGCGTATCCGAGGGCTTTCGTGAGGTATTACTCTATGGTGGGAGACATACACAGGCAAGCGTCCCTCCCGGCGACGAGCAGAGCATGCCCGCTGCCCAATCTTGGGCCTGTTCCGACGAGAACCTGCTCAGTCTATGCGGCCCGACGTCTTTTACCCTTTCCCTTTCCTTTGCCAGACCCCGTCGTCGCACCGGCTTCGAGCATTCGCCGGCTCATTTCGCCGTTCTCGTGAAGTTTACGAATCTCAGCCATGAGTCCCTTTGTGTCGGACACGCCTGTTCCCACCGCCTGTCCACCAATCAGCAGGATGGGAAGCGAGGGCACGTTCGTCAGTCTGGTCAGGAGGGGAAGAAGGACGCCAGCGTCTTCGCGCTGATCGACTTCGACGACGAGGGGTGCGGGGTTGAGATGCATGTTAGAGAGCATGTACCGGACTTCGCGCGAGTTGGACGAGTGCAGCTGCAAAAAACGCATGTCTTGGATGACCGCCCAACTTGAGAACAAATATGCAAAAGGGCGAGCATTACCTTGGTGAAGAGCATGACCGGAAACCGGGACCACACATGATCGACGAGCCTGTCAAGCTCTCCCCTTGCCGAGTCGCTCCGGGGGTCAAAGTCAAGCACGAGCTGCGGGTCGAGCGGGAGGTCGGGATTGACTGCCGGGGGGAGGACGTTGTGGGGGAGCGCTGCGATGAACGCAGAGAGGGCGGCGAGTTCCTCCGTTGGGGAGAGTGAGAGTGGAGTGCGCGGCGGTGGCACGGGCTGCAGGTGCTGCTGCACCTTGCGAAGCTTGGGGGGGCGGTCTGGGGGGTGGCTCTCTTCATGGACACGAGGGTGGTCGTGGTCCCGGACGTGCGTGAGGAGGGAGCGGGAGAGGTCGAGGGAGGGGTACGCGACGAAGAGGAGGTAGCAGGTGAAGGTGAGGAGGGAGAAGAGGGCGACGAGGGCGGTGCGGTGTTTTACGCGGTACTTGCGCGGCGAGCCAAGGGGGAGGAGGAGGGGCATTGGGAGGGACATGTCTCGCGGGTGGTGCGGGCGGTGCGGGGAGGGTTTTAATGAGTGACGGGACGAAGGAGTGCGACGATGCATGAGGCGGACGATTTGTTCGATTAATTGCCCGACACGAATCTAGATCCGAGCATGTGTTCCGTGCGAAAATGACGCCGGGTTATCTTATCATGATGGCACACGCACCCCATTCATCACCATTCGGACGGCATTCCAGCCAACCTTATCGTCGGCACGCTGACAGAACAACACACTCGGCTCGCAAAATTATAAAAAAATCGGGTAATCGCATACATGCCCACGTGTCTAAAACGGCGCCGCGCCTCCCCTCCCCGGCACCAGCTCGTCCTCGTTCCGATCCACCTCGACCCGGTCCGTCGACGTCGAGTGCGTCGGCCGCACCGAGCTGGCCCGCACCGTCTTGGCACCAGCAGCCTCTGCCACGACTGGCTCCGAAAAGTGTTCCCGGAGGTGGTCCATCGCCTGTTGCTGGATCTGTGCACATAACACGTCATGTTGATTGTCCAATCGCCATACATCACACGCACCTCGCCAGCCACCGTCCTCGACAGCTGAAGGAGGGGTCCTGTCAGTCCGAGCTTCGCAATCGTGTACCTGTCGCAGGAACGTTCCCTGAGCGTCGCATCTCCAATCAGCCTCCGTCCCACTTACGTGGCAGTCGCCATCATGATAACCATCACAAAGTAGAGCGGGTTGAATAGCACCAACATCGCCTCGTTCCATCCCAGCACCACCATCACTCCGTATATCCAATAGGGCACCTGCGCGATCGACGATACAGTACTTCGCTTCGCTTCAACAAAGTATGCGTCCGCATCCCGCCTGAAGCGCGCAACGAGATCGAGTTCTTTCGACTCCGAGAAAACGACAAGCGAAGCTGCAAAGTCAAATTCTTCCTCTGCAGCGGGATCTGCGCCCGGAGGTGCAGATGGAAGCGTATACTCGAAGGACGGATCGACCGGCGAAATCTTGGAGAAGAGCGGAATCAGGGACAGCGTCTACAGCATCCGTTAGCCCTCGTTCTCAAGCCGCGGCGAACAGCATACTTCGTCCTTTGCCTTACGGAACGCGCCCTCGATGTCGTCATCAGGCTTCCACACCCGGGGGACACCATGTTCGTCATATCGGAAACGCTCTTCGAAATGCGTGCGGAGCTTGCCGAGGATTGCGGTATCCGCAGTCAGTTCGTCGATCTTGGAACGGAAAGCAAGCCAAGCACGTGTACGGAGTGACGAGAGCGCGCTCGCATTCTCTTCCTCCGTGCAGTTGAACGCTACAGGTGACCCGTCACAGATGGCACCACGATGACGGTGAGATCTCACCCTTTGCCCTCTTGAGATAGGACGTTTCAGCCTTGTCTAACAACTGCTTGAACGCTCCCAGAACCTTGTCCCACATGTCGGGAGTTGCCCTGTTCAATGCAATGTCCACCGGTTCCGAGATCTGTCTTTTGAAGTTCCTCTGCATCATGTCAGCACTGCGTGCGCGGCATCGAGTGGCACACCCTCACCTCGATGAGATTGACCGTCTTTTTTGTTTCGTCCTTCCTGAAGACTTCTGCGACGTTGGCGATCTCTTCCTGCAGCAAGCGTAGCTCCTCCTCCCAACCCCATTCCTTCTCAATACAGGCTTCTGTCCCACCCGTCTGAAACCGGGTCTCACACTCGCTTGTCGCTCTACTTACGACATCTCCAAAGTTGTATTCTGTGCCGTCACCACTCAACGTGTCATGTAGTGCGGACTTAAAGGCTGACAAGCACGACTTGTGCAAATTCTTGAGCTGGCCAAGGAAAAGGGGGCTGAGCGTGGAAATGATCATGGCGTGTAGATCAAGGCGTTTCCGTGAGTATACACCTTGATGGTAGCGCGAGGCGTCACGGTCGTAACGGGCTGTGTCGCACGTCGATGAGAAAAAACCCGATGATAGGCATTGGTGGGAGGGACGCACCAAGAGTTTGATCTCTCCAACCCCTCATCAGTGCACCTAGTCCTTCCACGACCTGCCCGGCTTCAATCGGTCGTCTCTGGGATCTCCCTTGCTCATTGAACTCGGCGAGTGCAGCAGCCGAAATCTCGTCACAACGGAATTGTGCCAGGAGTTCCTGCTGGGTCGGTAAGTCGAGATCCTTGTTCGTTTGAACTTGTTCCTGCCGTCCATCATCAAGTTGGTGGGTGACTGTTGCTTGACGCAAAGAGTACACACCCATATGTTTTCCATGTAAACGGCGACACCGTCAGCCGGTATTCTCTTGTGGTAGACATCCTTAAAGACGTAATCGTTACGACCCTTGACGGCAAAGCGCTCCCTAAGCGACGCAACCTCGTCTTCGAATTTCTGGGCGGCGAGAATCTTGTGCGGGAGAGCAGTGAACATTAAATCAAAGTAGTCCGACAACTGAGCATCTGCGAGCCCGGCTGGCTTGGACAAGGAGTCCCAGATTCGCGTCAAGTCAGCAGTGAGCGTGTTTTGTAGGTTGGAAAGGGGCGTGACACCAAGGTGATCCCGAATGACAAACAGCAGGAGTGTCCGAGAGCGGGGACCATCCTGTGCCTTCTTCCCAAACAGACCGAGGTTGACTTCGAAGACGGTCTTGAGCAGTCCCATGTTGGCCCCTTGGTAGAGACCGACTTGGTGTTCCCACAAGTTGATAATCAGAACCTCGGAGGAAGCGAGAGAGAAAAGGGCGGATTTGCGCTCAAAGTCCTGCAATAGTGTTAATTCCAGTGAGGACAAGAGGTATGAGAGGTTGGCCGGACCTGGTCCTCCCCCCGTTCACGACCATCCGTGCCTTCGACGTCCATAACCATGACACTCATTCCTCTACCTCTGCACATCCATATGCCTACGGTGAGGAGAGCTGAAAGGGTGCTTCGACGGAGGACAAGAGATAGATTCACCTTTGGTCGTTTGCTGTCGCTTGGTCTCGTCCATGACATCGAATGTAGTGCCAAACAATCTGTTCAGGAGGGTACCTATAGAAGGGGTAAAAGAGATGAGCATGGGGGAGAATACGACACGTGTACAGATACACAAGGACAAGACATACTCTTTCCAGTTGACTGGGAACCGAAGACGGCAACAATGTTGTAGTTGAATCCGGCGTCACGGAGGCCCCATCGCTCGATTTGGGAGGATAAATGCGGGCTGTCAGGTTAGAGGAGGTAAGAGAACGACGGGTCGTGCACGTCAAGGGAGGGGACTGGGGTGACAACAAAGAGTGGGTGTGGTGACACTCACGTGAAATGCTTGTCGTCGTCGATTATTTGTATGCGTTCTGAAGTTCCTTCGAGGACGTGGTCGTTGGCTACTGGAGCGGTCGGCTGGTGTTTTGCATCCACAGCGGGCTGTGAGACGGTGCCATTTGGGAGCGGACCGCCATAAGCCGGGGGGTGGTCGGGATGGGATGGGACGGACATTTGATACACACACGACTCGAGCGTACGAAGAAGAGCGAAGGAGCGGGAGGAGAGAAAAAAAGAATAAGATACCACCGCTCGCTCGTAGCAGGCAGAGAGTGAAAGACAAACACTCGCGACACTGGCCAATCGTTCGGCCGTTTCCGATATCCGCAGGCGGAGACCCACTTGGATGCGTGGCACCAACGAGGCTCAGTGCAAGCGGCCTTTTGGTGATGCTCTCTGCCGCGTCCACCTCCTCTGCGGCGCGATAAAAGGGTGTGTTTTGACCACAGACATTCCTCTTGCACTGACACGGTCGTTTCGTGGGGCGCCAGGTCACAGTCTCTTGCAGGCCAACGAGAGCATGTAGTGAGTGGATGGGTGCTGTTGCGCTGACGGTGGCCTCGCAGTGTACGCTACGCTGTCTCTTGTACGGGCGGAATGCATTCGTATTGCGTGACGAGTCGTGCTGAGATGCCAGAATCAGGAATCGAAATGCCAACCGTCTCCGAGTGCTTGCAGAGAAGTCCGTCTGCGCTTTCTCTCCCATCTCTCTCTCTCTCTCTCTCTCTCTTCCACCTCGTCCGTCGCTCGTTTCCGCCCCATGACGTCCCCAGACGTCGTTGCGCCTGCCCTCCTTCTCCCCATCCCTGTTCTCTCTCTTCTCTCTCTCCACAAATCTACCCCATTCAAACGCGCCATATTCATCCTCTTGGCCGTCTTCGCTGGCATGGCCGGTGGGTGCGCTTTGAGCGTCCCCCGGCGTGAGTCACTCGGGATAGTGGCCAATATATTCACTGTCCTTTTGCACACTACTTGTGAGCCGGTCTCATCTCCTTGGCCCCCTCCCCCTCACGGTCTCGTGTGCAGTATCAGGTATTTCTATATACGCTCTTAGTCCGTCTTCCCAGACACTCTCACCCCCCCTCCCTTTCACCCCCTTTTCCCTTCTCCTAGCTGCCTTTCTGGTTGCTTGCGGTACGTCGTACCCTTGTGCCTATGCTCCTACTTGATGACATCTCGTCAGAGCTCATCTCTGCGCTGATCCCCGCCAGCCCTCTCCTCCTTGCAGCCACTCTGGCACTTGTGTCTCGTGCCACCCTCTTCATCCTCGTCATGGCCTCTGCCTTCCTCTTGCGCCGCCAACATGCCGCCATTGCCGCCGAAGCTCATCCCGAAAAAGGCACCCCAGCCGACGGCTGTTGTGAAAAGGCCTTCGGTCGGGTATCCTCTCCAACCCAAGCTACCTGGCCATTTCCAGGCTCTCTTGCGCTTCAACACCAGTCGCAATGTAACCCATCTCCCCACAGACCGGGCTCGATGCATCTTCTTCCCCCATCGGCGGCCACCTGCGCACACCGCGTGGCCCAAAACGCCTGCAAGATTGACAGTCGAAATCTTGTTTTACTTTCGTTGGTCCTTGTGGCTTCCCAAACATTTGCTAGCCTCGTCGCAGCCCTTAGCGTTGCCGTCTCTATACTCGTGGATGCCGCCACCAATCAACCTTTGGTTTACATCCTTCCCATGCGTGCTGCCTGCACGCTGCTGTGGTCTCTGATGGCGATGGCCACCGTTAAGAGTGAGTCGGACTATTTTAGTGCCATATTGACCTTAATTCATGTCATATCGACAAGTACTTCCCGCTCATGCACCCCCGTACACTTCGGAGAAACAGACCCAGGCAAAACACGTACAGGGGTCGCTCACTGGCGACTCTGGTCAGTTTTCGCATGATCATACGCTGTCCAGGACACCAAAACCTTCGCTCTCCCGACGTGAATCTGAATCTATACTCGACTTCCTTTCTTTGCGAGATCCGTTTGCCAGTTCCCCACCCCCACCCCCGCCACTCCCACCTATTGGACTTGGTCTCGATGAGGTTGACGTGGGATGGGGCGGAAACAGGGAGATTGGGGTGCAGTACCGCTTTCCGGCACCACGTTCAATCATCAAGGCGGGGCGGCGCAAGGGAAAAAATCCCCGTGCCAACGGGAAGAAATGTCTTGCACATCAAGATTCCTCTCGGGCATTGTTACCCGTTCCAGAAACCCGAGGTGCAGATGCGGGTGCAGAAAAAGACAGGGGATTCGGGGACGAAGCGCGTCTCGCACAGCTCCTGCTACAATCCCTCAGTGAGGCTGGTGAAGTCTCTGAAAGACCCAGCATGCCCCCTCCGGTGCTGACAGTGCGACCTCAGGCAGCTCATGTACAGCAAATTTCCAGGTGGAGCGCAAGTACGACCGTTCAGTCCGTCATGTCCGCTTCGATTAGCAATAGATCGGGCGTGTCGACGTACACGACGTGCGCGAGCGAGCGAATCCCCCAAAGCCGGATCTCTATGAACACTATCGCTTCGGTGCTCGGTAGCCGCAAGAGTTTGGAGGCAAGAAGGAAGTCTGGCACGACCGCATCATCTTCGAAGGGTTAGTTGCTATGCTACCCGGGGTACAAACCGACCATTCTATGCCGTTGGTTTCTGTCTGATCCCTTGCCCAGCTTTGTGCATATTTTCTCGGCCCCTCCATTACACCCGGATGGGTCCCTCTTGTCGCTCGTTGGCAAATTCCAAAGTTGAACCTGAACCCTCCTCGCCCCCTCTCTTGTCATTCGTCTACGGCCGTATTCAACGTCTACTATTTCTATCACTTTTATTCCCCGTAGCATTGTCGGCACCCATAGCCTTTGCACTCCTTCTGCATGTCGTTCTTTTGTTCCCTTTTCAGCTCTCGATCAGTGACAACTGGCACAATTCCAGTAGAAAGCCTGTCGTTCACATTCATACTGTTATCGTTTTCGATTGCATGTAGGTCCCAGTGTTGTCGTTTGCAAGTGTGTCAAGTACGGTACGGTTATGTGTATTTCTTGTGGAAGAGGTTGGCTCCCTGGCGACGAAATCGTTCAGGTAGCATATTAGTACAGTATACATGTGCGCATCGTCGGAATTTCGTGCGTGAACGAACTCACTCATCCGCTCAACTGTTACCGGAAACCACTGGTATTTCGATTTGGCGTAACAGAAAACCCTCCGAGTCGCGCGAGGACGAACCAGTTTACTTTTTCTGGGCCAGCAGCAACGAGCCCTGATACGCCTCAGGTGTTCACTCGGAACCGATGCTGTTCCGCGACGTGCGCTTCCACCAAGTAATCCGCGTCGCAAGTCGCGCCATCGAGCATACCCCCAGGCCCGGACGCGGCCGGATCTCGTCGTGCAGGTCGGTGAGACCAAGGTGCATGCGTCACATCGTTGGTCGCCAGACGACGACGGGCGCGCCGTCACGGGGTCATCCAAAAACGGAAGGCACGCAGCGGACAGCCGCGAGCACCGGGTTGCGAGGACGACGAGGAGGCCCAGAAATGGCAGGACAGGTCGTCGTCGTGGAACGAAGCTGGTTTGACCGGTCGAATCAGCTTTATCTGCCCGGTCGAATTGACGATCGATGGCTAGCCGAGAAACGCCGCCGTCTGGGGTGAGAGGGAGCCGCTGGTGACGAACAAAACGTGTGATTGCTCTGCAACGGGAAGAAATCGGAATCTTCTCCCCGGGGTGGCGAGACAGTGGGCGTCGAGAATTCAGGTCTCTAAAGTGCCACTGGCATAGATGCAAGCAAGCAAGAACACGCTTGTCAGCGTCGGGCATCGAGCTGATGGCGTTCCGCTGTACAAGTAACCTTTGCGACGTGGGTTGGTTCATGCAATCAGCGACGTCTGTCGGGAAACTCGTCGGTAAGCACAGGTAGATCAGGGCAACGGATGTCACATGGCAAACTGTAGCGCAACTTATCTTGGTTGACACGACAAGAGTCGTCCCGCAGAACCATTGTGACGCCTGTCATCGTAGCGCGCGGGCACTACGCCGTGCAAAATCAGAGCTGGCATCATTCGAATGATAAACTGATATCGTCGTACTCGATACCCTTGTCCTGCTGGTGACTATGCGTTCAAACGCAAAATCCGATCGCGAGGCATGCCCGACGCCAGTCGATCTGTTCCACCTTGAGATCTCTTTCTCATCGCATCTGCGCGCATGGACCAACGCGTTCCAAGTTCTCTAAACGAGATCAACACTGCCGCGACCAATACGCTTCCCAGGCAGAAAATTTGAGCCAGCTTGTTTGGTACGGCGGGTCGGAATATCTATGGGTGTCGTGTGCGCTTAGGCCGAGTGGTAACGTGATGTCAGACTCACAAACCAGGGCATGCGCATAGAGGGAAGCGCAGTGACACATATTCTGCTCGTTGATTTCGTTCGTGCAAGTGAGACCACAGCAGGCTGAGACACGCAGGAGCCCAACCCCGACGTGATCGTCGTCGATAAACTCTCTTCCAGGTGTACTAGCAGTCGATTGAGCCGGACGCTCCCTCGAGCCAACGCGCTCTGGAAAAACCTTTTGTGCTTCCAGGCTGTGTACCCGTGGGCCCTCCACAAGCTGCCATCTGTAAGAGGGGTGGTCTACGCGGACGCCAGAGGTGAAAACGGTTCACCCTGACCAGGTAGCCCACTGAAATGGTTTAAGAGGATGTCATTGTTTTCTGGACGACCATATTGGATACGCACGACGTCCGCCAAGACGGGTAGCCGAGCCAGAGAAGTTGCGGCTCGAATCGGATGTCAAAGGACAGACAGCGACAAGCTCGTTCTCAGATGCAATTTATCCGTGATTGCGACCACCCAGCCATTCAAAATCGCATAGACGACCACATAGGTTACCGAAGCGAACCTGGTCAGTGCCGGCTCAGCTGCAGTGTGAACCGTCCCCGTCGTGTCGGACGAAACCGACGACCCAAGACACCCTCTCGACGTCACGGTCCCTTGAGACAGGCGCTGTTCGGCCCCCGCCAGTGGCTGGACCTAAATGGTTACCTCTGCCCCAAGAATGCGAGAGAAACGGAGATGCGGTACTCTTTTAATTGTTGTATGACTACACGCCGGCTACCAGCATCGGAGCGACGGCTCCCACTGGGTCAGCGGCTGACTAAGATCAAGCTGATGCGACAACATCAGCGTGTCCGCTCCATTCCTCCTCCTCATGAACCTCACGAATCTCCCTTTCGATATTCTCCACGGAGTCGCAGGATACACAGGCTCCAAGGCGGACATTCTACATCTTGCGCTGTCGGCCAGTCTCTCTCGCATCTCCATATCATCCCACTGACACTCCCCTGTAGAGCAAATACGTCTTCTCGGGTCTCACTCCAACACTCTACTCTGACGTTCAGCTCGTCAACATCGAACAATGTCATTCAACGTTGTCGATGCTTAATTATCGCCCTGATATTGCATGCCATGTACAGAGACTCCTCGTCCGCTTTTCTACAGCTCCTAAAGCACGCTCGATCGATTACGACGGCTATATAATTTCCGCTCTTGTTCAACGTCTTGCACACACACTAGATGCGCTCCACACATTTATCTGGGATGCCGACGAATTGCCCCAGCGCGACGACATGTGGTTCGCATTACGATTATCGTGAGAGAAGCTTCGTTCGGTCCAGAGCCATAGTCTCAGGTCATTTCGTTAGGTGCCCACGACTCACGACTGTCGGTACCTCCTACGGTGCACAACTCCCAGAAAGCAATAGCAACGTTTGTCTGGTCAACCTCTGTCTAAATTTTAGTGACTCATCGAGCACTAGTTTTTCCAATTCAAAGGTCTCCGCGGCTTCATTCTCAACGTGAAACAGGGTTTCTACGAGCGATTTACTGACATTGATCTCCAAGGTGATTCGATACACATCTACGCACCCGGTACGGTTCTCATTGTATTAGAATTTCGCGCAGAAGCCCGTCTCTGGGACATGCTGGTTCGCCGCTCTCCGGATCTGGAAGAATTACACATCAGTGGTGCTCCATTCATTTCCGCACAGACAGTGCGTCCTCTCTGTCATGCACGCTGGCCCAAGCTCCACACCCTCTCGTTGGGTGACATTTTGCTTGATTGGGAACCCCGTGCTGGCGTCAAGCCTCCTTTCATTGCGTTCCTTGAAGCACACCCCCGTCTCCGTTCCCTTCGGACATCTCGTGCAGCCCTGAACCCTGCACTCCTCCCTTCCCTTGCTCCGGGTTCACTCACCGAACTCACTCACTTCAGCGGCGCTGTAGAGCATTTACAAGCATTGGCCCCCATCCACCAGCAGATCACCAGCGTCGCAATCGATGAACCTTTGGTCATTCGCGACCTTGCACCATCTCTACTAGCTAGTGTCCTCAGGAGCCTCAAATCCTTGACAGAATTGCGCGTGTGTTTCGTCTTTCACTCCGCCTATGAGGGCGGGAGTTTGATACGGTCTATCGCGCATGCGTGTCCCGGCCTCGCCAAGCTCGAGGTCATATGCACGCGCAAGTCGTCATTCACTGTTGTACGTTGGCTGCGCTGCTTCGTACCTTCTTCTCACAACGTACTTGCTTTCCCAGGACACGCTTGCCAAAGCAGTCCGCACACTTCCCCGCTTGCAACATCTTCGGATGACCCTGGTTCGCTCCCAGCAGGAAGAACCGCTCCCGGTCTGCGCCTCCACAGTTGCACACACACTCCCACGACTACACGCTTTTTCGATAACATTTATTCCGCCCGACTTTCCGCTTCCGCTTTATTTCGGCTCGGAAATAGGTCGCACCAGCGGTGACCCCGGTCACCCGTATACCGAGACAGGGAATTATGTCCTCAAGACAGACGAGCACGGTTTACCTACCTCTGTGGTTTGCACGGAGCATCGCAGGTCTTACCCCTTGCTGTCCTCGCTGGCGTCGTTCCCTCTGCCTTTTACGATACCCACCTTCTCATTCGGAATTTCATCGGGAAAATATATTCCGAAAGTGAAGAAATATAATTATACTCTCTATTTGCAGCCTGGTATGAAGAAGCGGTGTGGACCAGGCCTGATCTTTGAGCGGAGTGCCGCAGGCGATGAAACGAGGGTGCTTGTTGTACTGATGTCGTTGACGGGACTGGCAGTCTGGGGATTCTTCTCCTGAAGAAAGCCGTCGTCCTTTTGTAGGTTGCAATACCATAACTTTATTGCGGTACTCGGCCGCATTTTTTTAATGATTACTGCTGTGGAGGGTGTTGTCCCTGTGAAACAAGACGGGCTTTGAAGCTCGAGCTTGGACGATGTCACCGTCCGAGTCGTCCGTGGCATGTACAAACAAAGAAGGGTTTGTAACTCTAATTCACCTTCCACATCATTTCCACGCTGGCATCCGACTATTCCTTGTCCTCTTCCTACTCGTATACCAGGAATGTCATATCCAACGTGACGTCCATGGAGAGCATTCTTGCAATTGGCGTGGGTCTCGTCTTGCGTATTGTGGTCGATGTTGCAACGGACAATGACGATCGGGTTGGTGGTACGACCCATCATCTACTATCATTTAGCACCACCCATCTGACACATCCCTCAGGCGTCCTTGTGGGTCTGTGGGAGGGTGTGGTTCTCAACCACTTTGTACGACGAATGCCCCGTTCCTTTGATCCATATCTCGGTTTTGGCTTCCGGATATTCGTCGACTTTCTCTTCACCCAGTCCATCTCCCGCCTTGCTCTCGTCGCCCTTTGGGCGCTAGTGGGCATGCTCCTAGCGGATATTGCGCCCAACATTTGGCGTGATTCCGGTCTCCGACATCTCTACCGCCAGGTGCGCAAGGACGTCCGCCACGTTAAACGAGCCGTCCCGCATATCAGAATAGAAAACGATCTCCCCAGCGTGCGCCTGTTCAATCGATCGCGTTCGACGTCCTCGGGGGTATCAGGTTCGATACGAAGTGACAGAGCTGCCCCTTCTCGATCGGCAGCTCCTTCGCCGGCACCCACGCCAGGCCCCGCTCGTCGACCGGGGCGTAGTCCTCCGGGAACGTTCCCTGACGTTTCGGGATGGTCAGAGACAGCTACAGATGTCTCCAGCTCACGCGAACGCACAATGACACTTCCAGGGCCTTCGCCTGTTCTTATACCCACACGGGAACAAGCAGTGTACGAACACGTCGACACGACTCATGTTGCTACGTCCCGGATGCATAATGCCACCACCCAGAATACTACATATACGGTCACCCAAACCCAAACCCAAAGTAAATCCGCAACAGTGGAGACCATCGTGGGCGCGGCCATGATCGGTGCCGCTGCCACATCGGCGTCCACTGAACCCATCGACGATCCATTGCATCTTGACCCACCCACGATATCCGATGACTGGGTGGACATTAATCATCCCACACCCGCCCAACCCAATGAACCGGTTGCTCCATTCCAACCCGATCCTGATTCAACCCCCGAAGACAAGCCAAGTCCCCCGACAGCGAGTCCATCACGATCCGTATCTGTCTTTGCCCCTCCCCCAACGACTGGCGTTCACCATGCCACTCCTATTATCGGCCTGGGTGACAGGACATCACACCTTCCAGACCAAATACCTCTCCCTGAATCGCGAGCCGCCTCCGTGATTGGTGGCATGTATGACCAACCCCAACCCCGGAGTGCATTGCACGACAGCCTCCGTGCTCGTGTCGACAAGGCCACCTCTGAGATCGGTGTGGATCATGCCAAGTTACGTACCCAGACCATTTCTAAACAATCGACAACAAGCCAATCATCGTCGTTTGCTTGGACTGGGATCTTTGGACGACCCAAGGACTCGGCTGATGCTGACGCTGAGCCACCCAAGCCTCCACCCAAGGAAATCTCCCGGGAGCCCGTGGGGAGCAAGCTTGACGTGAGCAGCGCTCTCCAGGGACCTGAACCACAGATACCCACGCCTGCGCAGGTCGATCCTCCTGCCAACATCTTGACTCAGTCTAGAGACGCTTCGCCGTTGTTATTAGCGCAAGTGACACCGGAAGTGGAGAAGCAAGAAGATGAACCAAAAGTAGGCAAATCTGATCAAATACGGACATCAGCTGGTGTGGATAGTAGCCCTGCTCTACCTGAGGGCGAGGCGGACAAGGGAGACACTGCAGGGCCGAGTAAAACCTCACTGTTCGATTTGCCCTCTCCCACTCGCACGCCACCACCTCCATTCACCGAGTTCTCTGGTGTTCCAGAGGCCCCTGCTGCTGAAGAGAGTGTTGCAAAGGAAGATCCCGTGATACAGGACGAAGTACCCACTGGGCTCACTGAGGACCAAAAGGCTGCTGAAGAAAAACGTAGCGCGTTCTTGTCGACCCAGGTCAAAGAGCTCGAAAAGTCACTGGCCGATTTGCGACGGAAATTGGAGAGAGAAGATGATCCGGCTAATAGGGCTGCGAAAGCCATCGAGTCGGACATCGAGGATGCACAAAAGACGTTGAGCGGTGCCAAGGCTAGAAAAACAAAGAAGAAGTTTTCAGGTGAATTGGCGCTTTTCTTGTCGGTGGATAGCCGCTAACCGACTGGCAGAACCGCCACCTGATCCTACGATACGAGAGATTTCTCTGTTAAACAAGTCAGTCACAGAAGTCCAATTCACGGCCACAGCGGCGATCTTGCAGGGGTTATTGGAGCGGGACGACGCAGGGCCGATCACCATTCAATTTCTGATTACGAAACAGAAGTCTGTCAAAAAGAAGGCGGCTGAGGCAAGGGACGCTCTCATGACATTAGCGAAGCGGTGACGTTCCCCTTCAGTCTTAGAGCAAGAGTATATGAACTGATGCGTGCCGCAGACATCAATTTTCGGCGCAGTTTGAGCCCGCGACCGCAGGCATCGTCAACGTTACGTTCTAAGCGTTTCTGAACATACTGGACACTCGACCCTGTTTCCGAACATCATATTCTGATTCACGCTTTGAATAATGATTTATGAGTACTCTTGGTGTGTATGGTCTGTCTGTAGTGTGTCTGCAGCGTTGTAGATGTTTCTTGACGGTATTATTCAGACTATGTGTCTATGGATACCCAGATGTCAATTACAGAGTGTTGTTGATGTTGGACTAGTCAAGGACGCGTGCGTGCTAGCTTTGAGTGCAAACAAAAGATGGTTGCCACCTCGCCTTTGAGAGGACTCGGAGAAGGTGGAGCTAGATGTGCTTCGAGAATTATCGCATAGTGTCGGGTGGCCCGTCAACGAGAGCTATCTTGGCGAGTTCCTTGCACACCATTTCTAGGCCATCTCCGAGATCCCAAAAGGCGCACTCGTCTGCGGAGAGCCTGCCAAGCACGTATGATGCCGCGTCGCCATCACGGCCGATACCGATGCGGAGCCTATGAAAGGTGTGGTCGCCGAGGGCTGCTATGATGCTGCGGACGCCATTGTGACCGTTGGCCGAGCCGCCGAGCTTGGGGGAGAGGGTCTTGGGCTTGTGCTGGAGCGAGTCGTGGATCACGATCATCGCACCCGGGAACCGGACGGTGTGGCGCAGTGCAGCGGCGACCGCTGGTCCGGTGATGTTCATGAGGGGCCCTGGCACGTGGGGGACGAGTCAGGGGGAGGGTACGGCACGAACAGGATCGTACTTGGTTTGAAGAGCGTCAGGTCTATGCTGGTGTCGCCGAGGACGACGTGCGAGCGACCGGTGAGACCGTCGAGGGCCTTGTGGGGCGACATGCGGATGCCGAAGCGTGAGGCGAGGGCATCGAGTATGAGATGGCCGACACTGGGAGGGTCCGGTGAGGAAGAGCGGCGGCTTGGCTGCACGAGACGGACCTGTGTCTGGTATTTGGGAGCGGCAAGTTGCCCAGGCCGACGACGAGCACGCGCATACAAGGCAGGTGAACAAGGCGCGCCCCGGGCCGGCTCAGTGGGTCATTGTCCACGTGACTGGGTCCTCAAAACCGCCTTGTCTCGCTCGGCTCCTCCTCGCACGATGTCTGCGTCCACGACGGGGGCGAAAAACCGTCTCCGCCAGAGGCTGACCATCGACACTCACGATGCGCTCTCCTGCCACAGCCTGCCCCACCCCCTCGAGGCACTCGACCTCTCCTCTGGCTCTGCGAGGCAGTCCCTCGGCGCACTCAGAGTCCTCCTTCTCTCGTATCTCGAGCACATCGAGCACAGGCTCGTGACGATCGATTCGCCCATCTCCGAGATCCCCGTTCCAACGGCGTTCAAACTCAAGGGCGAATCTACCGTCGAGGATGCGCGCGCCTGGGCGAGGGACGCCCTCGAGATGCTTCGTAGCATCCGGTCTGACGTCTGCTCGCACCTCCCAGAGCTTCCTGACGTCCCTTCCTTGAGCAATGTCCGTACGCAACTCTCTCATTCCTTCCCGGATATCATCTCTGTCATGGAAGACGTCCGTTCCCGCTTTTCGGACAAGCACATCTCCACCCTATCAGCTCGCTTCCGCTCCCTTCACGCGCACCTGAGGTCAATGGAGGTGCCCGCGACCGACTTGCATGCCTTTCCCGGCAGCACACGTTTGTCGGCTCTTTTCGACTCGTTCATGTCTTCTGAGCTCATGACCGAATTGTCCGACGACGTCACCGAGGCAGAGGACATGGCCCGTGATATCACTCGTGCCATCAAGCAGTCCCTCCAAGGCTCCAAACTCATTCACTACGTAGACCTGCCGCCACAGTGGCGCAGCAACCCGTTCGTTTCTGGAGGCTACCGGTTCGTTTTTGGTCCACGCACGTTCCTCGTGTCTTCATGCTCCTTCAGGTTCATTCCGCTCGACAAGTGGCCCCTTATCATCATGTCTCTGTTCGCTTGGCACAATGAAACACGTGCGCTCCCCTCTGCCAGTCCTTGCCATCCTGCTCATCCACATGCAGTCAATATTCATACCCATCTCATACCGTTCATATTGTGGCTGATCAACTGTATCCCCTCGTTCAATTCCTCTTCCCCCCAAGACATTCCCGAGACCGCATTTATTATCTTTGCACTTGCCTGTCTGTTCAGTAGCGTGCTCTGGCATACCATGTCTGGATGTGCGCACCATGACGGCATGGATCTCTGCGCAAGAATAGACTACGTTGGCATCGGATGGTAGGCATGCCTTTTTCATCACCATATAAACCTGACTGGGCCAAACAGGCTCATCAGTGCCTCGGTCGGCACTGTTGTCCACTATGGGTTCCAGTGTCATCCAAACCTAGGAAAGTTTTTCCTCGCTTGTTGCTTCTTCATCGGTGTGGCTGGCAATGTGTTTCCGTTTCTCAAATGGTTTAACGACCCAGCATACAAGGTAAGCTGTCCTTTCGACCCTCGGACAATGTGTCAACAGTTCCTACTAGCACGCTCGTGTCGTCTTTTTCGTTTCCATGGCATTCACCGCTATCGCACCCCTTGCCGTCTTATCGTACTTTCACTCACTACGACAGGTGATTGCATACATTAGTGAGTCCCTCGGTGTCGCCGACGATCTTCTTGTTCATCGCTCTTGCACCGTAGATCCCGTTTGCCCATCCCTGATTTCTTATTTGATCGGCCTCGCCTTTTATGTGACACACATCCCTGAGCGTTTCCTCTCCGATCGTTTCTCTCATTGGCTTGACTGGTGCGGCGGTGGCTCGCATGCCATATGGCACGCCTTCATCGTCCTCGCGATTAGCCAACACCGAGCCGCTATAGCATCGCTTCGAGACGGAATTCCTTGCGCACTGACTTCATGAAGATGGTTCACGGATATACCTCTAGTGCGTGGAGCTAAGTTATTGCATAGAATCTACGGGTAGCGAGTTGTGCTTTCACGTACTCCACATCTTTGGTGATACGGCGTCTTTTTTGTATTCTCACAACACTTGAAAGGGTACAGATCACCAATGATATTGCAAGGATAAGGGTACAAATGCGGCTACAAAGTCGAGTGAATCGTCGTGTCAGATCAATTTAGCCTCGCGCTTGGCTTGTTGCACTTGAGCCAGGCGCTGGCTCCGAAGGGACATGGTAGTGCCTTGAGCTGCCTTTTTCGTGGTCGGTGCGAGCACGGCAGGAGTTACCGTTGCCTGTGACAACGATATGCGCGTGTCGTCCGAAGCAAATCCAGGAATACGAATGTTGTGGTTTCGCTCTATCGTTGCTCGACAATGAACAGCATGTACCGGGGCGACAACCCAACCTACCGAGATGGAGTTGCAAGTCCTTCACCTCGAGCGTATCCCCTCCACGATGTTTGGCAAGCCGGCACCCAAAGTTGGTCACGGAATCGATAAACTCGTCTGCGACCTGCAAGAGCAACTACAACGGCCGCCAAGTTAAACCACAGGCAAGAAAGGAGGGGGAGAACGACAAACGACCGCGAGACCGGAGAAAAGAAAAAAGAAACGTACATCCTCAACTTCGGGTTCGATCCGCACATTTGGGTCGATGCTCGTGACGAGGTCCTGTATCGACCGTCGCATGCTCTGATCGCCTGGCGTGTTCTTCCTCCGCGCCCGACCGTCGTCGAGCGAGAGCGACGTCGCGTCATCGCCCCTCGCGATTTGCGACGGCGTCCCTGTCGCAAAAAGTTCATGTCGTACACCCAGGCGCGCGGGGGCACGGAAAAACTGACCTGACGCACGACCACCGGCGACGCCCCCCGTCAGCGTCGGTCGTCCTTGCTGTGCCACCGCCCACTGGACCGGCCCGGGATTCGTCGTGTTGAGCGTCTGGCTGATGGGGTACCCGTCGCCCGGCGTGGACGTGAGGACCGGCGCCGGAGAGCCACTCTTGAACGCCGCGGATGTCGCACCCGCCGAGGCAGCAGATGCCACCGGCGTCGCCCCCGTCGGTGTCGTCGTTGCCGTCGTCGTCGCGCTTGTCGCAGCCGCCGCCGTTGTCGTCTGCAAAAAAGGGGAGTGGCAAAGGGCAACAAACGCGACCGTGTTGTCAACAGGCCGCGCAACACAGGAAACGAAGCACGTCACCTTGGCCGCAGTCGTCCCCGCTGTGGCAGTCGTGCCCGATGTGCTCGCTCCTGCGGTCGCAGCGGGCTTGTACCTCTCCGCGTACTCTTTCAGCTGAGACCGAGGCGGCGTGTGATCATGCATCCCTCGATGCACCCATCCGCAACGACCAGACGCACCTGCTGGATCTGTTGTGGATTGAGTTTGCCCTGACGCGCGAGTTCGCCGAGCTGGCCCATGTTTTGTGCAAGCAGTTGTGCGATGCGTTCGCCCGTGATGGTCTCGCCATTCTGGCTTTTGAAGGCGTTGCCAAGCGCGGTGATGATGTTCGCTGGGTTTTGCGGAGCTGGCGATTCCGACGAGTTCGTGGCCATCGGGTACCTCTCGCTTTGTGGTCTGGCGACAACCAGACGAGCGAGGAAGAAAGCCACCACATACGTGAGAACAGACTTCCATATCCATACAAGTGCTGCCATTCCTTTGCCCTCTTTCCCCACTCCTCCCCCATAGCCCAGACGAGACGCGGTGCTTCGGGGCCACCGCTCTGCACGTTCGAACCGCTCTCTACAACTTCCTTGGCGTCGGGTCAACACTAGAAGCCCTCATGCACGTTCCGCCGACGGCAGGGAACTCCTCCTCGAGTCGACAAGTCATCTCCGCCAAGCGGGACAGGGCACGCTTGAAGGCGAACTGCTCTTCTGGACCTAGCAAGAGACAGTCAGCCCCTCCAACGCTGTCGGGTTGACACCCTGATGTCGAGCTTGCCGAGCCCCGGGATAGGCGATTGAACACGCGCTTCGTTCGTGGGAGGCACGTCGTACGCGGGCACGTTTGGACGGTACACATCTCTGCCACCGTTTCGATATGCCTGCGGTCTCGGCCGACGTGGTACCAAAGAAAAAGAGACTCTCCAGATTGGTCTCTGCATGGCAAACTAACTGAAAACGTGCTTCATAGAGCGCATCTTTCAGAAATATAAACCGACCTGCTTGATTCTTGGCTAACAGGCCGAGAACGGGTGTGTCTGATGGTGACGGTGTGGCAGGTCGAGGCCAATGTCAAGTAATCTGCGGGGCCCTGTGGCTGCATCTTTCGAGTGAGGGTTGGAGGGACGCAGTGAACATCCCTCATCACAGAATTGTGCAAAACTGAACTTGCAGATGTCGTTCAGTGACCACGGCGCGATAATCGTCTACCAAACACACTCGAAGTGTTGCTTGCGGGTGTGTCCACGACGTCATCCGGACGAAGCTCGGTACGTACCTCTCGAACAAACGACCAGTTCGATTCCTCGAATGCTGCTTCTTGTCCCCGCATGAATTATGACCGCTCTTCGAGGTCCGTCACTCTAACGCGCCGCCAATCGTGCGAAGCAGAGAGAGAGACAATAGAACAGCGTGCTTTGAGAGCGCTCTTGCTGTACCCCGTTCTGGCACAGATCGTCCGCCACCTTGTTTGACGCTCCGACGACGACACTGCCCGAGTACCACGAGCACCCATGTCGGTTTCCATCCTGCGATGTCAGGGCCTTTGACGAGGGTAAGGGTGAATGCAACTTTCTTAATAGGTGGGTCGAAGCCTGCTACATCTGCATTAAGGCGCAGATAACCTTTGACTCATTCGATGAAGTCATCGGCACAGGTACAGTCGCCCGTGAATTTGTCTGGGATTGCTCCCATTGCTTTGACGTCAGCTGCAACTGCAACTGGCATTTGGGGTGCGGCGGCTCCTCCTGCTGGACCGCCAGGTCCACTGGGTCCACTTGGACCTCTGGTGCGTCGTAATGCTGCGTTTAGGGAGTTAGTGATGTGGTCTGTGTTGACGGCAGCGGACGCTGCGCTGCCTGATCCTGAGCCACTTCCACTAGCAGCTTGTGTCTGTTGTTGGGTTTGAGTGTTGGTATGGGTCGATATAGCTGTAAGTCCCGTGACTATTATGTTTCGGATTTCTTCATCGAGCGTGGAGTCTTCTTGCGCGGGTGGTACGTCGAACTGGTGTATGTCAGGTCTTGGGTCTCCTAGGAATGCGTTTCTTCCTTGTCCTTCGATTTCGTGCCAGACTCCCTGGTGTACGGTTACAAAAGTGTTGTCACCGTCTTCGTCGACATATACTAGGACTTTCTGCCAATGTCCATCGAGATCGATTTCTCTTTCGATAATTTGATGGTTCTGTATCGGTGGTGTATCTCTATCGAATATCGCTTCGCTAGAGAGGGCCGTTCTGGTTGTCTGCTGTCCTGCCATACGATAACACTATCAGACAGGAGGCCGAATATATGATTGGCCTTGGCTCCACCGCCACGGAGGACAAGGGATCCTGACCACGTGGTTTCCGACCTCCAAGGGCTACATTATCGACCGTCAACTCCTGGGCAAAGGTGGCAAACCCGAATACATCGTCGTCCGTCATGCCGGAGGGCATCGCAATCCGTTGCTTATTGTTGAACTCAAGCGCCCATCCAAGTGGAATAACGCAGGGAAGCAGGAGGTCGTGCAAGACCTCACGGACTACATCGAAGGTCGGTCTAATCTGACGCACTGGTATAAGACTATCTATGGGGTGGGTGAAATCGGCTTACATTGGATGGCGGAGAAGAGTGGCCCACATATGCCGACAACTGTGCTTGGCTGGGAGGACGACGTCAGCAGCAACCAGTCATATAATGCCTTCGAGACTCTAGCAGACTTGGTGTACAACATCCAGTGATGGGTCGTAGATTTGACGAATAGTATCGAATATTATGTACTGTCATCGTGGTTGCCATCCTGGGTCTCGCCAGTCAATAGCCCGCCGTTCCGAAGTTTTTCGTGAGCCTGAAGAATATGCAGGGCCCAAGGCAAAATCCATTACAAGTCCTTCACGATGGAAGAGATGCATCGAAAAAGCAAGTCGTACGGACGCCATCCATGTGTCGAACATCACCGTGACTTTGGCTGCATTGGCACTACTGACGACAAGACGAATGTAATCAACTACAACTACAAATGGCGAGCAAAAATCACACTGTCGAACTATATCAAACATCCTACGGAAACAATCACATAAATAGCCTGGATGTGACAGAAAGTGGAAGGCCGTTCGTGCCGTCCATGATTGAGCTAAGGGCGATGAGACACCATAAGCCATTTGAGCCTGCAAGGATAATGAATGCACCTACACTCGCCACTCAGACGTGTCCATCTCCGATAGGCAACGCCCGCTCATTCACTCTGGACTTGCCCGACTGGTCGTAAGACGAGATCGTCGCCCTGGGCACGAACAGCCAGCGCAAATCACCTTGCACTGGGATGAGTTGCGGAAGCTGGTGGAAGGCGGACGGTAAAGGGGTAGTCAACAGATCCTCGGTGTCGTATGGTCTGCCACTGTAGTCGGCAAAGCAACGGAGATAGTGATCGCACGCGGCTTCACCGTCCCCCTGGTCTCGCTCGACGCGGGCCAGTGCAAGTGGGACACCAATCTTCGATTCCAGGTTTTGGAGAAGAAACCGATTGTTGAATTCGGACAGATTTTCTAGAGCTCGGTAATTTTCGATAGCTTCAGAAGAGACGCGATAGCCCACCAAAGAGCTGGGCAATGGTGCCATGACGGTTGTAAGTTAGGAGGCAAGCGGCTCTGAGCAGCTCCCGAGCCGAGCCGTGGCAGCACTACCGGGTTCCGACCCCACTGGGAATTATCAGGGGGCCTAGTACATACCCTCGGCGCGACGTTTGCGCAGCTGCATAGAGCGGTAGATGAAAATGCCGGCCGAGTAGAGGATCGATAGCAGCGCGGCAAACGTGAAGAGCGACGCGCAGAGGAGCCCACGTCCGTCACTTGGCGGAATGAAATTCAGCAGCGTCGTTGCGATTGTCCTGATATAAATGGCAAAATGTAGCCAACTCTGCAAAATTAGAAGGAGGGGGGGATTCAAAGAATCTAAGTGAATGCAAAATAAAATAAAAGAGGTGGTCTACGCACAGGGACAACGATGCGCTTGCCAGCGGGTGCGTGCCACTCGCGCGTCATTGTCTCCGTTCTGATTACTCGAGGGGCTGGCCTTCGTCGTGTGCACTTCGACCTCGACCTCATCCTCATCCTGAGCACGTCTGACCGCGCGCAGCCGATCCCAGAATGGCACGAGTGTACTCGATGTGGAAGGAGAGTAGCACAGCCGTGGATAAATTTGCTAAACTTGGGAACGAGTTACGGGCTCTAAAGGAGTTCAGAGGAAGCGAAAGGCTCCTGAAAACGTCGGACAGTGATCCCGCGCTGGGGACGTCCGGGAGCTGCACTTTGCGAACACGAGCAGCCAACGACGGAGGGTGACTCGCTGGGCAATCGCAAATGCGACCGTCAGGAAACCATCGCTGATAGGCGTACGCGTCACGCGTGTTTCGCCGTCATCGCAACAGCAACAAGTCCCGCCTCGCGAGTTCACGCCATCGGTCGCGGAGCGCACTGCTCCAAGCGCGGACAGGCACCGGCTCGGGAACTGCATGCTCCATCCGTCACTGCGTTTCTTCCCGTACCGCATGGTCACCAACTGACTATACTGTTTCCGCACTTCGTAGGGCGCCGGGAGAGAAGGGCGCCAGAGGTCGAGCACAAGCTCCTCCCGGAGCCGGATGGGCCGGTGAGGAGCATCTCCAGTGAATTATCGTCAGCGGAACCGAGGTATGGTGGGGATTTTCCCGAGACTCGGACCTTGGGAATGTCCAGGTTGTCCAACTCGTCGGGGAGGGTCCGGACGTGGACGGGGGCGCGGTGATGATAACGGATGTTTTCCACCAGGATATGACGTCGTTTGGGCCGCTGGCGCAAATACGGGTGGAGCATAACCGGGCGCTGCAGCTTACGAAGTCGACAGAGGCGACTCGATCCGCCAGTGTCTCGCACGGGCAGCAAAGTGTGGAGCGGTGCAAGTGAAACGCGGTACCTGCATAACGACTCGGATCTGCTGTTCATCGCGCCTGATCCGACCGAGAGTTACCAAACTGCAGTACCTCTGGAGAAGATCTGTTTGCTGTGAGTGCTCGCTATGCGTTGCGGCACTCAGCCGACGTCGCGATCGCCAAGTCACACAGGAGCACACACACGAGCAAGGTACAGGAGACAGGAATTGAATATGAATAACAGTGAAGTATGTAAAGGTGCTGTCTGACAATTTAGCTCGGAAAAAGGGGGAGCAATCAAGTATACACTCAAGAGTGGAGAGCGAGTCATGTAGCTACCAGGAAGAGGGAAGGAATAAATACGAATGATGTATGCTCCGCGGTGTGATATGCATAGTATCGGTCAGTAGTGTACAGTTGAGTTGGAATGAGTGACGACGAGGATGAAATTATGCGGAAGACTAGTTTACCGATGTGAAACGGGAGCGTGAGGGGGAGGGCTGGATGTACCAGGTCGACAGCTCAAGGCGGGGGGAGATTGTCGAGGAAGCGTCACAGGGCAAGGGCCGAGATGCGACGTGGGACGACTATTCGGAGCATTTCACCGTCGAATTCGGCGCGGACTTGAGCCAATTCGGCGTCATGGCCAAAAGAGACACGACGCTCAAAGTGGCCTGAGAGACATGTGAGGGACGAGGACGGACATGAAGCAGAGGGGCATACCGCCCTCGGGCTCCCAAGAGTCGGCGACGACATGCAGTATGCGACGCCTTTTAGTGGCGATGGTTCTGAGGGCGTGGGTGAGTGAGTGGCATCGGAAAGGACGGAAGAGGACTAGCATTCCATCACGTCTGAAACCTGGCAGCCGGACCAGGAGGATGTACTCCGAGTGGGATGTTTCGACGGAGATCCAGGTGTTGGCGGGAGGGGAGTGACAGAGGAAGGAATCGTAGGGGGCGTTCTGCTCGCTGTGGAGGGGCGGCATGATCACTGGGGCCTCGGGTGCGGGTGCGAGTGCGGGGGTGGGGAGAGTGGGCGTGACTGTGGGGTCGCGCGACATCATTGGGACGTTGTCTGGGAGGGAACACGAGTACGGGGGCGGG
>JBBPLV010000140.1:0-32868 GCA_038089975.1 Boletellus ananiceps | reverse complement strand
GCTTTTTGTGTAGGTGGAACATAAGCTATCGGCTCGGTAGGAGCGGTGTGGCCTGCGGGGGCCGAGGGGGATAAGTCTACCGTTTTGTTACATGTGGTGTGTATGTGACAGGATGGGGGATAACAAACCTGATGCGTTGTCCTTGATCAAGACCACTACTCACCGTGGTACCTGTAAGGCGTGGAAACCATACAAGCAATGGGAGCGTGGCAGTAATGACACCACCAGGGTAGCAAGAAAGCCTGCAGTTTGCAAACCTAGAGCAAGCTCAACGTCGCGAATACCCAAATGTGAGACGTGGGACATGTAGGCATCGTAGAGATTTTACTTTGTCGCGATGGTGTAAGACCCGCTACTGTATCAAGGTCCCTATCACAAAGCACCACCACAGATCCACGACCAGTGCCATTGAAATTAGTCAACGCAAAACCTTATCATAGAGGAACATTAACACACATTCAGTCAGTCACGTTTTGCAGTGTATAATACGGCTTTTTGACGAGTTACTTGCCGTATGCGGATCCCTATACAGACGAGAACGCCTTCCGGAAAGGTCTCAAAAGAGATTGTCAGAAACCATGGACATGCACTGGCAGACACTATTTCCTCTATAATCCCGAAGCAGATGGTCTCGCAGGCGATGGGGAAAGCTGCTGTTGGCCTTACTTACTCCACGAGTAAGAGTCTCTGATTATACGATTAGTGAAGGTTGTGCTGATGTCAGACTCGTCCAGAATGTGTATCAGAAGGAATGTTTATTGATCGAACAAGGGACGACGCCTACCTCGAACAGCAGAGCACACCTGCTTCTGGAGCGTGCTAACTCACGAGCCCGAATTCGCCAGCTTCGAAAACCACCGTGACTGAGAAACACAGGCAACAAACCTCCATTTACCTGCCTTATGACATCCTAGTATGTATTGTACACCTGCCTTTATTGCGTACCTTGAGCGCTTGTCTCTTGCTTTCAAGGAAATGCTCATTCCGTTTGACGATGGAGTTGCGTGTCAATTTTTCGGAGAGCGAGGACGCGAGGGTGCTGCGAAAGAGACTTCAGGACGTTGTAGGACTCGCATACGCCGCCCGGGTGATGGCTAGTGGGGTAGATTGCCTTTCGTGGGTCAGGTTCCCACGCTCGAAAAACGCGCATCAATAATCAGTATTAATTCAGAGGGCCTGCTTGTATCTCAATAATGCTGGTCCTGTACGAGACAGCTATGGGCTACTGCCTCTTCAAGCTGAGCGACGCAGCGAAACTCGATTCGGCCGATCTATACCGGGAGTTCGAAACACCAGAGAAAGCAAACAAACTGTGCGCCGACGTGTCGTGTACACTTCTGCGTAGCCACTAACGTGTCGGGCCTATCTTTAAAGGCTGAAGTTGAAGGCTCTACACCGATTTACATCGACGGCGACGGCCGTCGAGGATCTCACGGCCGTCCAGGAGGGGAAATTGGGGAAAGGGCTGAAGAAGTTCTTGTCAGAACAGGTGGTGGACAAAAGAAAGGGAAAGGAATCTTTGGTGGTGATAGACCCCCACTTAGGTATAGGGAACGTTCCCTTGTTTTTGCTTTGTATACTCATATATATTCCAGCCCACTCTATATCCAAGAAACTGAGCATCAAGGTCTCCGCGCTGTCACCTGATGACCATAGTGATCTATGGAGGGGTATTCGCGCACAAATAGCAGCGCTGATAGATGGTCTTGACCCCAAGGACCTTGCTACCATGAGCTTGGGTTTGAGTCACTCGTTATCTCGGTAAGTTAGATCACGATGGGAGGCACCATATCATTCATGCGAGCCTTAGGTTCAAGCTAAAGTTCTCTCCGAACAAAGTTGACACCATGATAGTACAGGCTATTGCCCTCCTTGACGACCTGGACAAGGAGATAAACATTTACGCCATGCGTGTCAAAGTGAGTATAGCACGTCCTCGACCATGGTTAGATTGACACCTCGAAGGAATGGTACGGCTGGCATTTTCCAGAAATGGCCAAGATAATCTCGGACAACCTTGCGTATGCAAAAGTCGTGCGAGCTATGGGTTTTCGTGCCAATGCAGTTACGACGTCGTTCGAAACCATCTTGCCAGAGGACCTAGAGGCGGTCCTTAAAGCTGCTGCCGAAATCTCAATGGGTACAGAAATCTCGGACAGCGACATATCGCACATACATGCACTGTGTGACCAAGTGATCTCTATTTCTGCGTACCGCGCCCAGCTTGCAGAATATTTGCGTAATCGTATGAACGCTGTGGCTCCAAATCTCACGGCTGTCGTCGGTGATCTTGTCGGTGCAAGGCTGATATCACACGCCGGAAGCCTTTTAAACCTGGCGAAGCATCCAGCATCCACAGTTCAAATCCTTGGTGCTGAGAAAGCACTCTTCCGTGCGCTGAAAACGAAACATGATACCCCAAAATATGGACTTATTTATCATGTTGCGTAGTGTTTGTTTTCTCGCTCTCACAGCCTGACTGATTACGGTTTCCACAGGCATCATTGATCGGCCAAGCTCCTCCGAAGCTCAAGGGAAAAGTGAGCTCAAAACTCTTGGCTTGTCTCCACCTGTGAATGCATTCTGTAGATGGCGCGCATGGTTGCAACAAAGGCTGCGCTCTCGATTCGCGTCGATGCTCTCACCGACGCCGACGGTAAGTCGGAGGATCAGGCGCCGTCTGTTGGTCTTGAGAATCGTGCAAAATTGGAGTCCCGACTGCGTGCGTTAGAATACCAAAGCGACCTATCTGGTGCTCGCCAATATGCAGATGGTGGCAAAAAGCAGCCAAAGTTTGCAATGAAAGGGGACGCGAAGACGTATAACACGGCTGCGGATGCTATTGACCTCGTACCCACACAGCGAGAGCCACTGGAGACAGCTATTCAAGCAGTTCTGGACGTAAAAGCCGAGAAGAAGAAGGCAAAAGAAGAGCGGAGGGCGAAGCGGAGGGCTGAGAAGGAGAGGGCGACCGAGTCGGACGCTGACGGGATGGACGTTGATGAAGAGTCAAAAGCAAATAGGAAAGAGAAGAAACGGAAACGGCAGGAAAGCGAGGGACGTAATCAAACTGATGCCAACGACCCCAAGGTTGGTCTTTGTTGGTGGTCTTTGTATTTCTTGCTGAGCCATGCAGGAGGATGGGGAGACTGAAGCCGAGCGGAAGGCAAGAAAGGCCAAGAAGAAGGCAAGAAAGGCTGAAAAATCCCAGGCGATGGCCACCGATGGAGATTCCCCTAAGAAGAAGAAAAAGAAGAGGGGGGAATAGATTTAAACACCCCTGCTTGGTCGAGGCGGTGGTGTTTGTGACGTTGGGTCTACGCGTGCTGTGTCGCTCGGCAATGCATACCTCTGCAAGCACTGACCTGCGCCTTCCACTGGCTATGGAGAGCGTAAGCGGAACAATATCAGAAACCGAGGCCGTTGGTCACGATTTGGGCAGCATCCGTGTAACGTTTACGTAACGCTTGGATGAAATAAAATAATTTGGTGGTCCCATGTTCATTCGGCCAGCCACATGCCCTCGAACAGCTCACACCCCATCATCGTCGTCACAGGCGCCAACACGTATGGGATTTCGCACGCGTGCACTCGTCAGTAACTCATCGTTTCTAGCGGTGTCGGGTTTGGCATTTGCCACCGTCTTCTTTCTGAGTTGTCGAGTGGAACGGTATCGAACGAACTGGAGCTGAGTTGCGATGGCCTTACACTCATATTGGCCTGTAGAAACAGACAGCGCGCAGAAGCCGCTCGAGCTAAACTCTACGACATCGCAGATGAACAAGTCCGCCGTGCTAGGCGTTCTCCCGACTATCATGGACATGCTGAGACATTTCGAGCGAACTTGCACATAGCAATACACACCGTCGACCTGGCTAGTGTCCAGAGTGTATTCCGCTTTACAGACGAAGTTGGTCAGAGGTGGATTCCTTTATGTACCCTGCGCCTCATGGTCCTAACCCATTGTAGTTATCCATATATCTCCCATCTCATCTGCAACGCAGGACTGGCTTGCTTTAAGCAGATAGTCTGGTCGTTGGCCCTCCGACAATGTCTCACAAACTTTGTCGCAGCAGTCACCACACCGAGATACTTCCTCCAGCGCGTCGGCGACGTGAGTGATGATGGGCTAGGTTGGGTATGGCAGTGTAACGTGTTCGGACACTATATTTTGGTACGTGCCCCATCAATCGTGGTCGCACGCCGCTGATCCTAGTTCAGTTTCGAGCCTTGGAGCCCATGATGGCCAAGCACGTAGGTGCCCGAGTAGTGTGGATCTCGTCACATGAATCTAGCTCCGAATTCTATGACCCGAAAGACTGGCAATTAGTAAAGTCGGAGCATTCATATGAGTGCTCGAAGTACCAGATGAACATGATGTCTCTGTACCTAGATCGAGAGGCGATCCGTGGGCAACTAGGTGGCACGCCAACAGTGAGACACTTTACAGCGTACCCTGGAGTAGCTGGTACAAGCATAGCCAACGCTCTTGTTGGGGCATTCGCGACGGCATGCATGTACGCCATATTCTATATTGTGAGTATCGTCGTACACCCACTAGCACGTCCTCTAAATGAACATCTCGCCAGGCCAGATTCCTGGGGTCCACCAATCATCCCATTGACGTCTTCAAGGCCGCTGTATCTGCAGCCTATTTGTCCCTTACCCCACTGGCACGCTTACCCAGTGGGGTCACGGGCCCAGCAAACTTCACGGAGTCCTTCGAAGCAGGTACTGCATACACTTCAAAGACAGATCGGTGGGGAAATGAATTTGTCAGGACTGCTAAACTCGTCCAATCTCAAGAAGAGGCGGCCCAGACAAAAGACTTGTTAGAAAACTATGATCGCCTTTTGAAGATTTTTTGTGATGTCCAAGGCAGATCATCCCATCTAGCTATAGTCAAAGATTTGTGAGTATGTTACCATGGAACATATCTTAGGATAATAGATTACATGAATACTGAATTGAACTCTCCCGAGAATATACTACACATTGTCCTCGAGCAAGAATTGTGTCAACATGTTATTGATCTGGTTTCGGCAGTTCGACAGAAACCGCGGGGTGTGCTGATCGGAACTGAGGGATGGTCCGTAAATCATCTGGCGTAGGACCCAGTGCATCCAACTTCTTCCTAGCTTTGTTAGACTGGAAATACGTTGGCAATAACCTCCACAATATGGTGAAGTTAGACTTACTGTCACCGAGCCCGCCATTCCCCGCTCCAAACCCTCCAGGAGCGTACATGCCTTACACAACTCGTTGCTGGACATATAGCCGCAGCGCTTACATGTTTCTGAAAATTCGTTAGCCATCCCAGATACAGTTACGTGGCGCGCCTTACGCTGTGGTTTTTGTGTCGCTTTCACGTCTTCCCTCACTTCGAACGCTTCACCAGAGTGAATTATATCAATTATTGCACTAGGTCGAGCGACTTCTAGGTCCTTAAGGAACGCTCGGGCATGTCCGCGATACGCATCCGGGGAGTATATACATTCCGTTGAAAAATAATCGAGTTTCTTGAAGTATGCATACCTTCCTGAGAATGAGACAGTCATATGTTCAATGAGTAATAGGCAACAAACATGACAATCTCTTTTTCGTACGCATACTTGAAGGGCTTGGACCTCCTGATACTATCTTCTCCTCGCGTGCAGATCAGGGTGCATCGTCCAAGACGGGCGATATCACCACGCATTACTATAGTGCGCGTCGAGTCGTGAAGGTTGCAGGGAAAGCGAGACACACCGTTCATTAATACCGTCTCCGCGGTATCGTCTGCGTTGTGGCCGGTGACAATGTGATCAACACTCAGAGCATAGGCACCTCTGTCGAGAGCTTGCCGGCGGAATACACCACAGAACGTACAGTTATTCTTCTTGCCTATCTCAGAGACGACCGCGTCCATTGTCCAGCCATAGAGTTCCTCATAGGTAAGAATTTTGAGGGGTAAGGCATACTGTTGCTGGTTTCGCTTCACGGTCTACGTCGAATGAAACTGACGCCATCAAGCACAAGACGGTGCATACGCACCTCCAGGGAATCATCTCTATAACCTGTTATTCCTTCGTCTATCGAAAGTAAGTACAGGTTCAAACCATACTGGTATCGGTCGTTCAATGTCTTCATGACATACGCGAGCACCGTGGAATCTGATTTTTGGGCACATGGGTAATACATGGATTATGCACGTGCCTTGAGAGCACGCACCTTTCCCTCCGGAAGCACCGATAGCTACTCTGTCGCCTGGCTTAAACAACTTTGCTTCAGTGATGGTGTGATGAACTTCCGTTTCGAAGACGAAGAAAAAACATTCTTTGCATATCTGTTGGCCTGTCTTCGGCCGCTTCAGGATAGCCTTAGCTCTCTGGCATAGAGCACAAGATGCAGGGGCCATGTCGTTGGAGGGGCACTCAGTTTGAGTCGCTGCAACCTAGTCACCAGTTTCTGTGTTGCCCGCTTTGGTAAGCCTCAGCGAAGGGACGTCCATCAAACACCTTCACGACTCGTGGTATCACCTAGGATGCCCAGGGAAGTCCGAAAGCGCGGAAAGAAACACACAAAATCTCAACATCAAGTCTTTCCAGAGAGGAAGGAGCGAGCTCGGCGCGATCGTCATCTCAACAATCCTAGCGAGCCATCATGGATAGTACCCACTCGCAAAGCAGAAGACGCACACCCAGACGCCCCTTTTGGATATGTTGATCCCGACATCAAGGCTTACTTCCGCTCCGTTGATGAGCAGATACAATCCTGGCAGGAAGACAAGACCCAGTCAGAGTACGACGATATTGATCTTGACCCCAATGAAGGTGTGTGTATGTTCCCTGCAGATCGGGTTGTAGTGCCTACTGTTTGTTGCCGCGTGCCATCAAGCAAGACGTGTATTCCTTGTTGCAGCTCTCAGTGAGATGTCAGGGAAGGAGAAGCAACTTGCTGCAGATCCAGATTGTTCTGTTGTGCTGGAGAGAATGGCATATTCAATGGACGACTTTGTGTTGCGAGTCTTGATGGATAGACTAAGCGGCTCGTGCGTTTTAATCCTCTTTCATCCCTGCGGTACAGCCTAGCAACTCGTGGATAGGTTCGAGATATTATTCTGCCACAGGTTTGCTTCGCATGTCTGCCAAACTTTATTATCAGTTGCTACCGATACAATCTCTCGGGAGGTATGAAGCTTGTACTCGTTGTCCTCGGGGTGACCCTGACGAGTCACTTGCAGGTCAAAGGTCTACTTCCAGATGTCCCCGATTCCGAGGAAAATGGTGAGCTGAGGACTCTCACCCAGCTCGTGTTAGATATCTGTGAAGTGAATGATCTACTTTATTTGCGTTCTCAAGTTTGACTTTATTCTATAGGAGGTTGGACCAAGTTTTAACAAGCTTGTCGTGGATCCATTTGCATCACACGTGTTGCGTTCTTTACTCTTTCTGTTGTGTCCAAACATACTCCCAGAGGACGCGGCTCGAAAGTCCATGCGGTCCAAGAAGAGTATGTCGTGGAAGGCAAAACAGGGCCAGATGAAATCTGTTCTCTTGGATGAAAAAGGGAAAGGAACCTATATTCTAAGTGGCTTAGCACCTGCCTCGTTTTGCGATGCCGCAAACAAGTTGTTACGGAGACTAAGAGATGGACTCGGTGCAAATGAAGTCAGGGCATTAGCAACCCATAAAGTAGCTGGTCCGGTACTACAGGTGAGCTTTCCTTTCCTTTTCCCGGCTCCTCAATCCAAAATATAGGTCAACCTAGCTTCTGCTGGAAATTGAAGCAGATAATGGTAGTGCCGCATCTCCCGACTCCCTCATGGATCGAGTTCTGGCTGGGATGATCAAAGCATGGTGTACGTAATTGCCTTGGTTCTCGCTAGCTCTTATGTATGGGCGCGTTTGACTGCAGACGAGGATTCCATCACCTCGGTCCAACCATCCGACTACGTCGTCGCGCTGCTGCGAGATCCTACTTCCTCTCACTTGCTGGAAACGCTAGTATCTCGATGTCCCGAACAAGTTTTTAATCTGCTTTGGTCAACGTATTTTGAGGGCAAACTTGCGCGACTGGCGCTCCATCCAGTCGCGAATTTTGTTCTTACCAAAGCTATTGAGCGCCAAGATAGCAAGCAACTGGGTGGTACCCTCGAAGAGCTCAGACTGTCGTGGGCCAAACTCACTAGCAAGTATTATTTTGTTAGACTCTTTCACTCACATAAGCATGAATGATATATAGGGTCTTCCAGGACAGGTGTATTACGCGCATTGATAGACCGTTCTCGGTCCCTAGAATCGCACCAAAAAGATGTCTGTGAAGTTAGTCTTTTGCGCGTTCCCAGGAAAATATCCAAGCTAACACCAGTTAGGCTGCCTTGACTGCTGTCGAGATTGAGAGTCCAGACGATGGGACTCATCTTGTTCCATGCATGCTCCTCCTGAAATCGTTCCAGGTTGGTATATTTTGACTAACGCTCTTCATTAAATGTTCTCATGGTTTTTGAAGGAGTACAGAGCACTTCCGATGCCATGGATATTTCCACCAGATGCGCACCGCAAGAGACGTGGTGGCAACGACGAAGCTGGCAATCAACGAGAGCCCAAGATCCAAGGGGCTCTTGTCTTACAGTCTTTAATGAGGCTCGATGAGCCTCATTGCTCGATGGTAGTTGATAGGTTGGATACCCAATTATTACCAGTATATACCGCCCTGATCCTTGTCAACAGCATTTATTCACTCCCCATGGAAGACCTTATACGGGTAGCTCATAATGCGACGAGCTCCCGTGTCCTCGACGCTCTCTTGGAATCACCGACCGTGTCATTCAAAACCAAACGACGATTCGTCATGTCTCTTATCGGACATTACCATTCGCTTGTTGATGACCGGATAGGAAGTCGAATTGCCGACCGTTGCTGGGCTTTTGCAGACCCATACTTGAGGGTAGGTGTAGAGTATCTCGTGGCGAGATGAGTCTCATATACTCCATAGGAGAAAATCGCTCGTTCTTTGATTCCCTTCGAACAGTTCCTTTCTGCGTCCTTCTACGGGAAGTTCTTTGCTCGTAATCTCAATTTATATTTGTTACAGCGACGACCCGATGAGTGGAAAACGTTGCAGTCGAACAACAAAATCAGCTCCACAAAATCGGACCAACGTAGTTCCCACGCCCCCATTCAGCCGGAGCCGGCCTCATCAGTAATCCTAACGGGGCTGCAACGGTCGTCGAAGAAAGGTGGGATGTCCGAAGACGAAATTGATGCTGTCTTTGGTGCTGCATTGGGAAACAAAATCAAAAAAGCAGCCGTGGGTCATAGTTCCACTCACGAAGCCCAACGATCGGCAAATCGACAGGTATTAGCGGTTCTGGGTACAATTGGTGAAGCGCCGAGCAGGGAGAAGCTGGGGCGCACAAAAAGGAGAAAAGTTGGTTGATAGCGACAGCAGACCTAATCTGTTCTGGTAGTGAATTGCAGTGATCTGGCTGGCCGTTCATTAGCATACTCGTCTGATACTAAGTTTCCTGACGCCTTACGGTACCTAGCGCCTTGCATGCTGTGATATACTGTAATAAGGACACAGTTTAGTCCGGCTGGTGACATGACTCACTGCCATAATATGACCTTGTTCGCTGACCTCCAGGACCTGCTTGTTGCTGCGAGCGTCCTCTTGAACGTATTCTTCTTGTATCATTGCAGTAGGCATGCTCGAGCCCCGAGCAAGCCAAAACAAGAACCTTCGGTGGGTAACAGAGCTCTGCACACAAGGGACTACTTTTATGTGGGTGGAACTTACGTTCCCCATGGCTCTTCCACGATCTACCATGGTCAGATGTATGTTGAGCATCTAACACCAGCACGAGTTACTCGCCGCATTCCAATCCTTTTCATCCATGGGAATGGAATGACAGGGGTAAATTGGCTGAACACACCTGATGGGCGACCCGGCTGGTCGGACTACTTCTTGAACGAGGGCTACGAGGTGAAGTCACCCTCCATGTTAGATTGGAGAGCCACTTCATGATGGTACACGCAGGTATACATTGTCGACCAACCTGCTCGCGGGCGCTCTGCATGGCAGCCTAGCGTGGACGGTGCGGCAAGTGCCAAGTTCACCACTCGGATGATCGAGTCACGATTTACCGCCACGTCTGGGTATGATCTTTGGTCGCAGGCCACATTGCACACACAGTGGCCTGGAAGTGGATGCCAGGGTGACCCAACTTTCGACGCCTTCTATCGTTCTGTCGTGCCTAGTCTCAGCTCTTCAACCAGAGCTTCCGAGCTCATGAAGGCGGCTGGATCAGAGTTGCTGGACAGAATAGGGGTTCGTGGCGGATTTCATCTGTTGATCGTCCGGACTGATCCTTCTGGTTCTACTCAGCCCACCATCGTGGTCACTCACTCACAATCTGGGTATCTTGGATGGATCTTAGGCGACGCTCGGCCAAACTTGGTGAAAGCGATAGTCGCTCTTGAGCCTAATGGTCCACCCTTTCAGGACGCGGTCTTCACGAGAAACCCAGCGCGTGTCTTTGGTCTAACTGACATCCCACTTACCTTCAGCCCACCAGTGTCGTCGGCCTCTGAGCTACGGCCATTTGCGGTGTTCGAGGGAGAGAATTGCACGTCCTTTCAACAATCCTTCCCTGCTCGGCGACTGGTTCATCTCGCCAAGATCCCCGTCCTCCTTGTCACGTCAGAAGCAGGATACCACGCTGTTTACGACGACTTCACGGTCCAGTTTCTCCAGGAAGCTGGCGTGAACGTCACTCATGTCCGCCTGGAAAGTGTCGGGATCCGTGGCAATGGACACATGTTCTTCATGGAGCTTAACTCGGACCAAATCGCAGCCGAAGTGGTGGAACCCTGGATAAGGAAGTCTATAGGTACAAGTTGGGATGGACCTTCACGTTGACAATCCCCGTCTGGGTTCTTTGCTCGCATCAGCACAAAGTGACCACAGCTTGTTGAGAGCTCAAAGTTCGTGTCGATCCGTCATTTTCAATGTCAAATACTAGCCGATGTTTTGTATATTGCGTATGCATGTATGAACACGAACGTCCCTGGCATGATCTGCCTCATGATCAACGTTGCCTCGGTTCAACTCCGTGGTAAGGTCCAGAACGCAGACCATAGGATAACCTCCAGGGCCATACGTTGACAGTAATATAATTGAAACTTGTGAGTCTAAGCCGCGTGACCGGTCTGATCACCGGGGACACTGATTCCAAAGCAAGCATACAACATCACGGAACATCATGACATGTTGACGTCCTGAACCATATCCGGCTGAGGTTCTCCCCTTGCGACCGAATTCACCAGTTCTCGCCGAACTTCAGGTCCAATTTGAGGGTGTGGGTTCACCCGAACGACATCTAGCAGGGCGTCCTTCTGATCAGGTGTCAGATCAGGCGAATATCTAGGGATGGCCATGAAACAAGTGCTTTTTAGGTTGATTATTTAATTTACCTTTGGCAAAAGGTCAGAAGGCTCTGATGCCAAAGCACCGGAAGCTTTTCGGTGTCTCCACGAGAACGGGCTTTGTAAGTATTTGAAAGACGGATAAAATGAAACACGAGTGCATCGACGACTCTGTAGGGCAGTTGATACTTCTTGTCAATAAGCACACGGATGAACAATGAGTTTGGGCCTGGAAGAAGGCTGATAACGCTCGAGCTGAAATGAAAGGTCATAAGACTGACCAGTGTAATCCATCTGTGCGATTCGCAGTAGCGCCGCAGCTGAGTGAAGGACAGGAACCTTCTTCTTGGCAACCACGGATGCTATGATGGTAGCTTCTTTAAGCGTACAGCCATTCTGGGGTGAATGAGACGAATAAGCAGGTCGAGAATGCATGAATGGCTTACTTCCAACATTGGGAACACGATCCCTTTGAAAAAGGCACCAGGCTTGTACAGCGCGCGCTTCAGACACTCGTAATACTGCACATCGAGTTTCTTGTTGGATTGAATATCCTCTCGTATTGCGTCAAGCAATACGACAGATAAGAACAGCTGAGCTTGTGGGGGTTTCATAGTAGATATGAAAATCCTCGTAGCAGCTCGGCAGGCATGAGGACTCCATTGTTCGGGTTTTGTGAGGGCCAAGATACGTGCCCAGGCTGGAAGAGAAGGGATGACCTTGAACAGCTTTGGTAATGGACCAGACTTGTATCCACGGAGAAAGATGGCCAACCTGAGTAGCGTTATATGCTGAGAGTCCATGCAACGCAAGCACATACTTTGAGTAAGACTCGACCAGTCTGGGATCAAGGCCGAGGGCGGGATCAGGGTGCACCTTATCTTTGACGGGAGTAAGAAGCTGTCCAGAGTGGGGAATTTGAGGGGGGCAGAGTACCTTGTTGAACTCTTTGGATCACGGTCACGCTATCTGACTTGCTATTTTCAAGTTTGGAGAAGATCACGTCGGCTAGAGTCCGCCGTTCACCAGAGTTGGGTGGAAGCAGGGCATCTAGAGCATGGAGATCGGCAGGATCAAGCTGCTGCTTGTCGTGAGACGCTCGGTCGGAACGACGGCTAGATGGACTTACGAACGCGACCTCTGCGTCGCTATCGTCACTTATTTCCTCAACCCCCTCGTTGTCACTTTGGTCAGACAGGTCATCCACTGAGCGCGTCTGGGGAAGTAGATGGTGTGCATCTGCGGCAGTGTGGATATCGTCACTTTCGTCCGTATCGTCTGGGACTTCGAGTTCATCTTGCTGGTCGCGGGCAAGCTCGAATATTTTTCGGGATGTTTTTGGATCGAGGATGACCTGGCCTGCTGTTCAGCCTGATCACGCGATGTGCTCGCAGCCGTGGATGAGGCTACCTCGTCGTCGTCTTCTGGGGGGTGTCTCTGTGGCTTCTTGCGCTTTCCGGGTTGCGAGACACGGCCGTATCTTGCATGAAGTTCGTCGCCGTCGAGCTGTGCGAGGAGGGGGTCGTGTCGCTGCTTCAGGGATCGCTGTGTCCGGGGCATCGTCAGCGATTGAGATTTTGGGTTCTATCAGTGGCTGTGTCGAGGCATAACTACCTCCCCTGTTGCCTTGCTACTTTAAAAGCGCGCTCGGGTTTTCGGCTATGCTCCCATGGCCCTCTTTTCGCCCCCCCAAGTGTGCCCGTCTCTTGCCTCCTCCTCCCTGCGCGCTGACTACTAGCTCATAGGTGCGTGCCCTCGACAAGAACGGCAAGGAGATCACCTCTGTCGGTCTTCTTCGCTTCGGGTTCGACAGCCAGGTCCCCATTGACCTCCTTCGCTCGCTTTACCTTCGTCCTCACTATGTCGTCTCCGTGTCAGAATCCAAGCCTGACGCCAACCACCACGTTGATGACCAGGCTCTTCACCTGTACCAGCCAAATTCCATCTACTACCCGGATACCCATGCAATCTCATATACCACGCTCTCCAGATTTTCCCCAGTAAAATTGCTCTCCCCTTCCACGCGGAAACGTGTCCTTGTCACGGGTGGTGCTGGCTTCGTTGGTTCCCATCTCGTTGATCGCCTAATGCTACTGGGGCATGATGTCACGGTCCTGGACAACTTCTTTACAGGCTCAAAGACCACCGTTAATCATTGGGTTGGCCATCCCAACTTTGAGCTCGTCCGCCATGATGTTGTTGAACCTTTTATGATAGAATGTGATCGTAGGTCAATGATACCACCCTTATTTATGACTTACCCACCCATTTTTTCCAGAAATCTACCACCTCGCGTGTCCCGCATCACCCCCTCATTATCAAATTGACGCAGTCAAGACCTTGAAAACGTCCTTCTTGGGAACCCTCAATATGCTTGGGCTGGCAAAGCGGACCAAGGCCAGATTCCTGATAACCAGTACTTCCGGTCGGTCCACCTTCTCCACCCGCCAGCACTTTCCCTAAGTCCCACGTAGAAGTATACGGCGACCCTGAAGTGCATCCTCAGCACGAAGACTAGTAAGTATCACCTCACACGAACCCGTGCATATTTGTGACCCTTCTCGAGTTGGGGTCACGTCAACCCTATAGGTCCTCGTGCCTGTTACGACGAAGGAAAGCGCGTTGCTGAAACTCTGACGTACGGGTATCAACAGCAGGACGGCGTGGACGTTCGTGTGGCGCGTATCTTTAATACATATGGTGAGGCGCCACCGGAACCTGTAGGCAAGCTCTTGGCTCATTTTGACTTCTAGGCCCTCGCAGTCCGTGTCCTGTCTATTTTGTGTTTATTTAAACTCACCATCGAGCTTCTAGTGAACCCTGCCGACGGCCGTGTTGTTTCCAATTTCATCGTACAGGCTCTGCGTGGCGAAGACATCACCGTGTATGGGGATGGCACACAGACCCGCTCATTCCAGTACATACACGACCTGGTGGACGGTCTGATCGCGTTGATGAACTCTGACGAGTCACGCCCTGTCAACATAGGCAACAGTGACGAGTTTACTATCAAGGATTTTGCAGAACTGGTTCGAGAGATAGTGGAGAAGGTCCAACGGGAAGATAGTGTCACGCCGTCGAGGCGAGTGGAGATTGTTTACAAACCTATACCCACGGACGACCCCAAACGAAGACGCCCTGACACTGCGAGGGCCAAAGAATCTTTGGGGTGGCAACCACGCTGGTCTGTGCGCATGGGATTGGAAGAGATGGTAAGATACTATAAGGCGAAGCTGGCAGAAGGAAGCATTTAAAACTGCGGCCCAAATCCCAAGCTGTCCATCTCGGGAGTATTTATACATGATCCTACTCAAGTGCCTACTTGGTTATGTAGTTGAATAGATGCTACGCGGATAGGGTGTGGATTAGTATCATAAAGAGTAAAAAGAATGGAGTTAGCAGGATGGTGAAGTATAAAAATACAATGGCACAACAGCCAGGCATCCCTGAGCACTATATGAAACTCCCTTTAAGCGAAGCGCCCTGCGTGATGACCCTCGACATCGAGCCCTTGATGATCTGTTTCTCGACCGAGTTGCTGGGTACAGTTGTTCTTCGCATGCGGCCGTCGTATGCCACCGCCTCCGTCACCAAGTCACGCCCGTTTGCAGTCAAGGAGCCAGGCGGTGGTCGTTCCGAGGATACGGACATGACATACCGTCGTGCAGCAATAACTACCTCGGGATCTGTAGAGGTACAATGGAGATCGAATGGCATCCTTGAAATCTATCCCGCGCCGCACTTACCGACATGACTCATTCCCCGGCTGTCACCATGGAACCAGTGACGAAATTGCTTCCGTTCGGAGTATCTGGAATGAGGTCAGACAGCGAGCCGTGGGCGAGTGAAACGGCACCGTACTTTCGTATCGGGCGACCGTCCCTGCCGAGCGGACAATAGGTTTTGTCAATGTCCCTCGAATAGACCTTGAGGGTCTCAAGCTGGCTCTTTGCAACCTCTGGGGTGACACAGGAGAAGGAAAGTAATGATTTCGGATTTCGATGTGCGATGGTCGGGTCCCCGACAAGCTCCGAAAGTGTTTGCAGCGCTAGCCTCGCGCGTTCTAGCGCCGGAATGGCCGGAGGGCGCGGATCCGACCGTGACCGAGGGAGTTGAGACAGGAACGTGCTGAAAACACGATTGACCACAGAGGCACTCCCAGGAATGACGGACGCGCAAGTCGTGGCGCCTGGATCGTTTCGCCGTGTCATCGCACATGTACATGAGATGCAGGCTGAAATACAAACCTCTGACGACATAAAGGCAAGGTTCCATTCCCGTGGCATCTTTGATGTCGTCTCGCAGACTTTCCGCGTACTTGAGTGGTGCAGCAGGACTTTTTTCGTTCTTTGCAGAAAAGGAATTAGCCAAGGAAATGTAGAACTGTGAAACACACCTGTACGATCAAGACTGGACATTGGACTCTTGCGAGCTCCTTTTTCCTAAGCATTGTTCGCTGAAAATGACAGAATGTGGGACGTATGTGCCTGAACGAGTGCGGGAAAGACTTGCGTTCATCATTATGTTGACGAGTTCCACAGAACGAAGCCGCTTCGCTGGGGGCATCATCTTCTCCCAGTATGCAATCAACTGTACACGAGATCAGTCAAGGGAAGCTTCAACCAACCCGTGTCCACCAACGTTGTCTTCAAGGTCAGTCTCGTTCGTCTGGAACCGCGTGAACGGTCGTTCGCTTGTCCACGGCGAGATAGAAAGATGTCTTACGTCACCGATCAAGAAGGTGATGGCTTCGGTTCCCGCATGCTCAAACGAATCCAAGTCTTGGGAAAAACACCACAACTGGAGGAGTTCGTCGTATGCATTGAAGGCCCACTTGAGCCTGGGCAGGTCAGCGTCTGGGCATACGGCAAAGGCAGAGGGACACACTCGGTTGGTGGGGGTACGTTGCACAGTGTGAGGCTCAAGACGAGCTCTGGCCATCTGAAAAGGGTCAGCTCGAGGACTTCCACGACGTAGACGCACGCACAGCGCAGTGAGTCTGAGGACGGAGTTGACGGATATGCACTCGAACGCAAGGAAATGGGCGGGTGGAAGAAAGAGCGTCTGGTGATCGTGTGAGACGAAGGACACGGTCCGCCACGACAGGGGACATACCTGTATCGCGGATGCGAGGTCGGCGGCGTCTACGTAGCAGTCGTGGAATGCGGTCGGCCGACTCCGCGAACGGCCGTGGGTGCGCTGGTCAAAGGCGATAAGATTGTACTCTGGGGACAGTCTCGGGTCATCAAAGTGCATGCTGAGCCAACTCGAGTCGAGGAAGGTGGGATGCAAAATGACGACCGTCGGCTTCTCTGGATCAAAGCTTCCTACATTGCCATAAGTCGAGTTTGTGGTGTACCAGATCGACACGTAGTCGTCTTGGGACGGCAAGTGGACGAAAGGCATGTTGGGACGACAGAGCAAGCCAGACAGTGCGAGAAGAGACGGTAAACGCCTGCATGAATTTTATGTATATGGATATGTAGCACCTTAGTACGCCCGCGATTCGGTAGCCCTGACGGAACCATTTTTGCTCACGCAAGCCAATGTTGCCTGGCAAAATGGACAAGATCGCACACGCCCGGACGCCGCGTTTATGTACTCTAGCAGGGTCGAGTTCGCAGCCGCCAGCGCCTTGCCTTGTCTCGACAGTGCTCTGCTCTGCTAGGGTGCTCGGGATGGACGTTGAAGCGCGAGACCAGGCGAATGGAAGAGAAGCCGCCATCGCTTAACCGACGATATTCACGTCACACGGCGAGTTCCACAGGCGAGTACGCATCCCCGCCGCCGACGGACACACGAAACAAGGTGTCTCTAGCCCGACCCAGAACTTGAACGAACAAGGATCAGATTGCCCAACCACTCGGGTCACACAACGGTCCTCCAAGTTTGCTCTCCCTCGCCGTCTCCACCGACCAGCACGTCCGTTTAGCTACACGCCTGCAAAGAATGCCGCTCACACACAGAACGGCTCATCGGTTTACCCTACAGTCCTTCCAGGACTTGGACTATCTTTTGCTGCTTCTGTAAAAAAAACGTGTCCCCGGTGTCGAGCCATGGATGTATCACAGGCTTACCTGAGAGTCGGCCCGGGAGGTGGTTGGGAACATCGTTGGGACCCCGAGGGCTTCCAGTGCCGTTTGTTGCTTTTGGACGAGGACACCCCAGGCGAGCAACACCCGTTCCCTATCGAATCTCTGCAAATCTCTGCGGTATGCGTCGTTCATCATCTGTGCCAACGGTCGATCAGACGAGCTTGTCATGGTCAAGTTGTCAGCACCCAACATCGGCCTCGTGCCTTGATAATCCCGTGCCGATCAGCGTGGCCCTACATGAAACGGATGGTGAATGGAAAGATCACGAGTGGTTTACATACATACTTGGTACGGGCAACCTTGACCCTTTCCTCGTGTTTCTTATGTATCACTTGCCGTTCTTCCCACAACTGTCGCTCGAGTTCGTTTTGTTCTTGCCGTAGCTAGGGGTTCTTGAATGGTTTATGGGAATGTGGATAATGTATGAACCGTACGCGAGAAACGGCAGCAAGGAAATCCGGATCGCTACCAAGGCGTGTCAGATGGGGCAGCGCCTGTTGGAATGTCAAGTAACGGATGTCCTCCGCCCGCGTGGAGGACGATGTGGCAACGGGCCGCGGAGTCCGGTGCTCTGACTGGGTGGATGATGGCTGAGGAGTGTCTCGAGATGATTCATGGGCCGTTGCTACGGGTGTGTTGGGCGTCCATTCCGATGCCCTCAACTGCGAAAGCAAAGAAGCCACCGAAGCTTGCGGAGCGGTGTGGGACGGTTGTATCGTTGACTCGCCCTGTACATTCTCCGACGTGCTTGCGGAGGATTCACGGGCGTCCGAGTGGTGTTCTGAGCCGATGGAGGATGAAGTCGAGTTGAGTGTGTCTTGCCACGCTCGAGAGACCCTCAGCTGGTCAAGAAGGGCCTTGACTGCCGAGGGATCCTGAACAAGTCTTGTCGTGTCTGCGATGCCGTGTGAACAAGGACTCACGTTGATGTTGGCGGGATGCATCGCTGACAGGACCGAGTGGATCTCGAGAGGTGGGTCGAAACGCAAAGGTTGCTAGGGACTGCTGCACCGCCACCGGCTAAGAACGCAACGTGCGCATTCACAACACGGTTTATACTGTACTCGTACAGGAACGGGGACGCGTTCGGGTCGACTGAAACAAACCTGCAGACGACCACATTCGGGTTGACTCGTTGGGGCGACTGGGTTGTCGGCACGGTTGAACCACGAGACAAGACAAGCGTGCCTGCTGGGCTGGAAGTTCTAGGCTGACGGGTCGGCGAATCTGCGGGCCCGAGTGGCTTCGTGGCAGCGAGTGTGACAGGACTCAAGCACGAGGACAAGTTGCGCGTGCACGGCGCACAGCCGGGAAGCCAAGGGTGGGTGCGGGCTGCGAGCCGGGGTGGGCCGGACAGAGGGCGGTTCGCGAGCAGGTCAATGCGGCGGACATTTGAAGCACGTTGGCCCGTGTGGGAGGCCGCAGTGGTGATGTGGAGCGACGCGGTGGGCTCGCGGGTGATTGCGTCGTCGCCCACAGCCGTGCTGCACCCTGCGCTTAGCGACCCGGCGTGAGTCAGTGCGAGCACTTCTAGTCGCGCGGAGGCTGCAGCAGGCGGCCGACACGTTACGGCAAAAACAAAGAAAATACAATAATAAATAATTAGTTGTTCTGTCGCGCTTCCGAACGACTCCGTCTCTGCGCCCCGCATCGCCGTCCGACTTTCTCGTTTGTTCCCTTCTTCTCTTCGTCCACTTGGTCCCTCTTAATACTTGTAATTCATTGCATCCTTTGTCCTTTTCCGCCGCCCTTCCTTTCGTTTCCATCATGTCTTCCGATCGCACAGATCATCCTCAAGCAAGCACTTCCCATATGATGAAGACCACAAAGCGCGGGAGACCCTACCTCAAGGTATCTTTGTCCCCCTCCTCTTCATTCCCGCTTCACCGTCCCCTTTCCCAGGACACCCTTGATCTGTTCGCCACCCTCGTCGTATCCCTCCAGTTGACGACCCACAAACAATACTTCCGCACCTTCCCCCATTCATTCTCCACGTCAGTTCCTCCCTTGCTCCCCCTCCGTCCTCCTCACCCTTTTCTCTAGCGACGAGGCAGCCCAGAACCTCGCTTCCTTGAAATTCTCTCAGTCCAACCGTGGGCCGGACCCAAGAGACAAATCACGAATAGTGACGACGACCACGACCACGACCTTCTCCATGACCCGCGAGATGGCAAAGGCGATGTGCCAGCATTTCATGGACGCTCGTCTGATCGAAAATGCGGCTGATCAGGGGTCAAACTTGTTCAAGGATCGTGGCACGTATGTCCTCACCCCCAAGGGTCTCCACGTCCTCGAGCGGTTCGTCTCGAAAAACGGCATCAATTCCGATCATCTACAGCCCGTGTTCGCATCGCAACCTATCTGTATCAAGCTGCTTCACCTCGAACGTCGGACCGCCGACGACGAGATCATCGTCACCCAGTCCGTAATAACCGCTCTCTTTCGTCGCTTCGTCGGTCGCCAGCCCAACTACCCTCCTCAAAACGCCATCGCGCCCCAGGACGCTTTTCAAGAGTACCACGAGCGCTCCAAAGGCGTCCAGCTCATGGATGTACAAGAAAAAGCGCAACCCCTCTCGGGCAAAGCTACAGTTGTCCACAAGCATTGCTTCGCCGCCGTCTCTGCGCTCGAGTGGCTTTGCGATTTCACGTCCGTCGTGGGCAGAGAGGAGGCGGCGGAGATGGCAGCGCAGTTTGTCCGCTTTGGCCTCATCACCTTGGTCAGCGACAAGAGGAAGAACAATGACTCTGCCATCATCTTCACCGTCCGAGGTTCCGCTCCCACCGGTAGCTCTCCCGTCAGCGTGAGTGCTTCCTATCCGTGTTCTAGTCTTGCAATTCGCCTTATCGATGTCTTTAAGCAACACGGGGAGTTCCGATGCACAGCGAAGGCTATTTACAGAATAACCGATGAAGGAAAACGAGTTGCCCAGTGGGACGATCACTCATCCTCGCCTCACAGCTCCGTGACCAATCTACACGAACGTTCTTCATTGGAAAGTAGCACGATCGAGGGTGGAGGTAGATTGGGACCAGAGGCCGCCGCCAATGCTGCAGACGCCAAGATTCATCGCCGGATCTCCATGGCCGAGAAGCTCAGCAGCTCCTATAGTGAGTCGAAAGAGGCCAAGGAGACAAAAGCGAGCGTCAAGAGCAATACCGACCGCTTGAACCAAATTCTCGAAGAACCGTCTTATCGAGCCCTCTTCCGTGAATTCTTGAAAGCGAATTTCTGCGAGGAGAACCTTGCGTTCTGGGTGGATGTCGAGGATTTCAAACGCAAGTTCAGTATCACGTCGAGCGCCCAGGCGAACGTCCCCGGTGGTCGTGGAGGAAAAGGAACGCCCGGTCAGGCAGCAATGGAAAAACATCACGAGTCCCTCATCCAGACGGCCTTTCAGATTTACAACAAGTATCTCGCGCCGTCAAGCCAGAACGAGCTCAACATCGACCATGGCCTGAGACTTGATCTTGCTACCTATTTGAGCGAGGTGATGACCAACTTGAACGGCAAAACATTTGACGGGCAGGTGGATGCCACCCAAGCCATTACGTTCAATGCAACCCAACTACAGATGCTCATCAAGTTGTATTCCCGCATTCAAACCCATGTGCTCCGCCTGATGGCGATGGACTCGCTACCCAAGGTATGTTCATTGAGTTTATTACCACCGCTGCAACGTGTTCATGCTCATCTAGTTCATCAAAACTGAGCGCTTTGTCGAGGCTAAGCAATGGCTTGGAGGCGATGCATCCGAGGACATCCAGTTTTTGACAAGCCCGCCCGCTCCACCTGGCCTAGGGAGTGAGGAAACGGGTGGCGCGTACATAACCGTCTCCGCGAAAGCCACCGAACGAGAACAGAGGCAGCACCAGTCTGGCTCCTCCATGACTTCATGAGTATGAAATCACGGTCTTTTATTTTCCTCGTTTCCCGTCAGCAGACTTTGCTATTACCCCAAGATACGATATCCTCGCATTCGCACTGGGTTTGGTATCCGTTCATTACCCGATTTGTTGTTATTTTGCATTTCCTGGCCCAGGGCTCGCTTTCATACCTTTGGCATCAGCAGTAATTTCCTTCCTTGGCATCATTCAGTATCGTTTCCTCGGCTTTCCCGTCATACTTAACACTATTCCCGCCCCCTGCAGACATCCTCATCCCATGGCGGTGTACAACCTCCTACCTTATAATTATAATGCATACCTACTGCCTTTCGCACAGGTGCATCTCTAATCCATCGTCTCAGTGTTGCATAGCATGGCGTTTGAATCGCATCGGATTTGTGTTGAACAATTGGGTGTGAGCCGACGAGCGCGGTGGACCGACGGGCCCGTGAGATTCCCAGCATAAGTTGTTCCGCCTCTGTCGTCCATGTCCTGGACCTGGCACCCGAACTCCAACGCTCCAGAGCCACAGCCATCCGACGAGATGGTACCAGACCCTGGGGACCCCAGCAGGATGGTGTCCAACAAGAGCGCGAACCAACCCTTCCTAGCGTACGTGCAGCGACCGCCAGCAACCTTGTCCATGTTCAGATATCACCGACTAGTTACCGGCAATACAAACGCGAACGAGAGCAGCTGCACCAAGCCTGGCTGCAGCGCAAGAAGGAGCGTGAAGAGAAGCTTGCACGGGGAGAACAGGTCGGTCCGGAAGAGCGAGACCCAACCGCCGAAGAAGAGGTCGGCCTTCTGGGCCTCCTCAAGTTCCTCGTCTACATCCTGGTCATCGTCGCCCTCGCCGGCAGGTTCTTTACCGGCAGCTTTCTATGGGAGTACGACGGCAAGTGGGCACGGTTGAAGACGTATTGGCCGGTGACGCCCCATCCTTCCTCCACGCTCGCGGGTCATGACCTACCTGACGTCTAGCACTCCGACGGCCGCCTGTTTTCGGAATCTCTCCTCGCCACGTTCGACGGGACGGACCCAAGCAAGCCGGTATACATCGCGGTAGGATCTCTTCCACTCTGTGATTCCATTTGCTCAGCCCTGACTGGCATGAAGATTGACGGAGAGGTCTATGACGTATCGAGCAGCAGACGAACCTATGGCCCTGGCGGTTCCTACCACAACATGTATGCTCCGTCCTGCTGCTGCTCGTTTGCTCCGCGGACTGTTGATTGGCGTGGGTCTGTGATAGGGCCGGAGTAGACGCGGCGAGATCCTTTGCAACCGGATGCTTCGCGACGCACCGCACACACGACTTGCGAGGACTGTCGGACCAGGAGCTCAAGGTGGGTAGCAGTTTCTCACACCGATCTCATAACAGTTCTTCGTGGCTGATATATGATAGGGCGTGGAACATTGGAAGAAGTTCTTTGCGGACCACAAGACATACTTCAAGGTAGGGAGGGTCCTTCACCCCCCCATCGACCCCGAAAGCGCTCTCCCGGAGCATTGCAATCCCAAGAAGGAGCAGCCCGAGCACCCAAGAAAGAGTTCAGATGGCGGTAGCAGGCCTTGGGTTCGGGCCGGTGCCTCGGAGGATAGCGAACCGGAACATCGGGAACTGTAAATTAAAAGCAAAGGTACTATTAGGTGCTATGATAAATTGTGATGGACATGCAAGGAAAACATGGTGTATGTAATGCCATATGCCTGGATGGACGAGTTCGTTCATAGCGATTCATAAATGGTCATCTAAACATAATTCCTGAAGCTTTTAAGGGGTGCCACTCATAAAGCGCCCCTGCGAGTGGCAGAGTTGGATGGTTTTTTAGTGGCCTCGAGCCTGCCGAACAGAAACCATGAGTTCAAGCAGTGCAGATGCCTGCCGGCGCAGTCTAACTTGCCTAGGGAGGCGCCCCGTGTGTCATCAAGTAGTTTTTTAGGATGGGGAAATCGGCTATCGAGCCGTCGACCATCGAGGAGAACGGACTGTCGCGGTACTTTGCAATGACAATGTTACCGCGCCATGCGATTGCTTCTCGGAAAGCCTTGCCTTGAATATCGCGAATGCATTTGTTGACGGGAAAGGGCATTCCGTCACGGGAGACGACAGGATAGAAAACGACGTAAGGTTGAGCAAACTTTTTGTTCATTCCATCAAGCGCTTCGACAAGCTTTAGATGGTGGTCAGTGGCGTCTAAGCGGGTGATCAACTCCGATCCACTTACATGATAGTGCCACGCACGCGGACCAAGACCCTCTGCGATGTAGTCCATATAGACCTCCGGGTGTGGCATTCGAGGTGGGTGCATGCTATGGGGAGCATGAGGGTCGGGCACCGACATGGGGCTCGTCATGAGTGCAATCATGTGTGGATTCCGGCCGTCGGATGGAAAGAGGAGAGCATCGAAAGCTGTTAGCTGGTCCATGACAAATTAGGATGAGGAGACGAGTAAGCGCGATATGGTAGGGGAGTAGGAAGGGAATAAAGTAGTTAGATGGGGACTTGGGGGATCTGGTCGGTATAAGTAGTCGAGTGCCTTTGGAGTGACGGAAAAACAGAGGTGGCTTATATATTGTCCTGAAACGAGGCCAGGGTGATGTCCGAAGGATCACATTTCGACCAAGGAAAGGACGACTGCAGTGGAACTAGTTCAGCACGAGGTACACCCGATCACAAGACTTGACACACACCCATGTCCGTTGGGAACCGGTGCGCGACGGGCGGTCGCCCTGGGTGCTCTAATTGGCAAATTGATGTGCAGCGCAAGTGATAGAGGGGACGTGCTGCGAGCAGGAGAGGCTGGAGGGAAGGAGTACACACATTGAAAGCGGAAGGATGTCGGCCATCAGCGATCACGCTGGGCGTCACGGAATGTAGATCAATTTGAGGCCATCTGGATCCGAGAAGCGGAACAAGTCGCTTGGTGCCGCTACAAGACATATATGAGTGCACAGACATAAAGAAATGCGCACACTGACGAGACCGTTTGTCCGCTGACATGCCCTTTGCTGGGGCGTGTTTCTGTCGCGTCTGACAGTTTTGGGGTCGTCCAAATTCTCCGTTTGTGCCCTCTCCGCGATCTCTGGTCTCGATTGTGTCTGCGTTCTGGGCTGTCACATGTATACTCCGCGCACTGGCCCAGGGTCGACGACGGCCCGTCGATTCTCTCAAGTGCAAGACATATTAACACGGCAGCCTGGAGCGTGTTTGCGCCGTTCCACAAGCGGGTGTCGTAGGTGGATCCAACGGGTGCGCGTGTCCGACGTGATTTAACCGAAAGCGTTGAGAGGGTCCGTTCGAAATGGTCGATCCCAGGCATGTTCATTGTCGGGTCTCATCGGGGCTGTGTCTGTCTCCTTTGAGGGGTGAACACGTTTGCAGCACGAGGTGCAATGACCCCCGACCGGAGGGAGCGTGCTCGTGAGCCACGGCGGGATCTTGGCCTGTTCGCGTTGTCTTGCCAGTCATGTCCGTGTGACCCCTCCGTGCGCGTGCCCGAAAAAGGCAGGTTCCTGTTGTGCGCGTCTCGCAATGGCCCTCGTCGCCGCCCAGCTCTCCGCGCTCTTTCCCTCCGCGAGTGCGCCCTCGGTCGTCCTCCAGTCTTCCCGTCGCAACCCCGCCACGCCACCCCCCGACGTGGACGTCCATCCAGAGCACGCGTCCTTCGCGTCCGTCGTCCATCTGCACCCGCTCGGGTCCATCCTCCTACGCGTTCTCCACGCCGGCTTGATCGTCGAGCTCGTCTCCTTGTCGACACAAGCACCTCCCATTCGTTTCGTCCTCCCCGTCCCCGTCCTCTCGGCCCCAGCCATCCTCGTGGTTGCGGAACAAGAACTCCATCTGCTGGTCGTCACACTCTCAGGCTCTCTTTTCCGCCTGGTGTTGCCCGCCGCAAATCCCCGCCTCCTCTGGCATGACCAAGCAGCCGCAAACTGGTGCAGAGAGTACATCATCAAAAGCGTTGCCGACTTCGCCAGAGCTGTCGTCCACGTCCAGGGCATTCACTGCATCACAATCGGGCTCAGGAACGGCTCGCTTCTGCGTATAGAGTCGGAACGCATCGGTGACGATACGTGTGATGGTGCGTGTCCTCTACTCCAGCTTGCCTGCCTGTTTAGTCTCCGTTCGTAGATCTTTGGACAGAGGCCCTCAGCCAGCCAAAGTCCTTCTTGGGTGCCTTTGCCTCTTATATCCCTGGTCTACAGCCTGGCACACATGCGTCATCCGAGATACTTGCCGTCGCGAGTCTTCCTCAGCCCACAGATCTCGCCCATACCTGGACTCTGTCTCGAGACCGCGTCCTTCGCCTCTGGACCACAAAAAGCGGCTGTGTTGCTTCCAAGACAGTTTCAAGTCGAGCATCAGCCCAACCAACTTCGTCCACTGCCACTGTATCCGAACCTTTGGACGCGGGAGCGCGAAATCTTCTCCGCGTTTGCTCTGGTGGCACCAACGGTGACAACACGTTCGTCATCGCGTTCACATCAATACCCAACGACCCCAACCTCGGTGGATATTTTCAGATCTTTGACTCGACGGCCGATCAGCTGCGTGAACTCGGAACCATTGACTGCTCTGCCGCCAGTGCCCACTGTCACTTGCAAGATTTTATCATCAACGACGGCATGTTGTGCGTCTTATGGGAACGTCAAGGCAGTTCAATATTGGAGAGAAAACCCTTGGTCTTGGGGAACCTGAATACTTCTGATAACATAACGTGGACAACATCCAGTCATGGGGAAGGAGCGGACTTGACCCCTGCGTACCTCGAAGAAACTCTTTCTTCTCCTGGTTCACTCACAGAAAAATTCATGGAAGCAATCCTTCGGCCGGGCTTGTTCTCCCCGCTGACCGTTCGCACTGCCCTTGAACAGTATATAGATGCCTGTCTCTCCCTTCCCGGTCCTCCCGCCCCAGAGCTCACGACGTCGTACGCAACGGCGGTCGAAAATATCGCTGCCGTGGTGGGCTGCACCGTCTCTCTCGCACAAGACCCGCATACGGGTGCAGTGCAGCACGACCGGTACTGGAGTGCACTCAAGCGGGACTGGGAAGGATTTATAACTCGCTGTCGTGAGGTGGAGCGCAGTGCACGGTGGCCACTCGCTCTGTGCGTTGGCCAGAGTAACGAGGGTGTCCTCGTCGTCGAAAGGGAGCGAATCAACACTCTTGCACAAGAGGATCTTCCGATTGCTATCCATAGACATCTCAGCGACTCCCTCGCTGTGGATTCCCATTTCGCTCTTCTTGACATTGCATGGACCTTGTGCGACAAAATCGGTCCAGAGCTTCTCCGCAGTGTGGAGAACAGAGTTGTCGACGTTCTGCACCAGGAGATCGCCTTTTCTATTGTAGACATCATATGCGACCAGGCCCGACGGTTGGATTTCAAGCAATCTCTCGACGACGGCACGCAGAACTGGATCATCTCAAAGCTGCAAGATCTCGAAGATCTCGACAAGGATATCCGAACCATCCTCGACCTCGTCGCCGGCTTCGATCCGCAAGTCAAGCGAGAAGAGGATGAAATCGAGCTACTCGCCCCTCCTACGCGATCCGAGTGGCGGGTTGCCCTATCGACAGCCTATGTCTCTACCTCAGTGCATGCTCGCTATGACATTTGTATCGCCCTGATGACCCTTCTCTTCTTCCTTGCTGATGATTTGAGAGAGTGGGACCAATCCTTGACAGAAGAGGTGTTTGCTGTTTTCCGTGGCCTCGCTATGCTGCGTTGTGCTGCACGTCAACCAGTAGCGCACCATGCCCAAGATCCTAGCCCGTCAGACGCTACAAACACTGACGACATGATTGCGCGTATGAGCAGCATGCAAGTGTCGAGGAATCATTCTCACTTCGCACCGATGTCCTCTTTGTTGCACCATCTGATAGCCCGGTCAGGCGAATGCAGCGAACTACCTGGTTCAGCACACCGATTCCTAGACACCACTGGTTTGCTTCAATCCACTTCTCCCGCACATGCCACTCTCTTCGAAGTACAGTTCTGCAACAGCATTCGCGACTTGGGACATCCTGATTTTGCTCGAGACATGCTTGCATGGTTGCCGCGGACCCCCGGTGCTGCCTTTGTCACTGCGCAACTCTACATTGCACTCGGACGTGCAGATGATGCCGCCAACACGATGGAAAAGGTCGCCGCAAGTTTTGGTATGCTTCGTAGTGCTTTTCATCTGCCATTTCTCACGCATAATTCCCCAGGGCCTGACAGCGGCCTTTCGTTTGAGGATGCGGAAGCATTGTCATCCGTTTTGCCTGCAAGCATTCTATACGACTCGGATTTCTCGTTCTATCTAGAGGTGTCTGTACTTTTTAGGTCAAATGGCCTGATACAGCATGGAATCTCGTTCCTCCGCCTTGCCTTATCGGTTGCCCCCACAAACGCTGACACAGCGGATATATGGTATGGCCTCATTCGGGGATATATAGATCTTTCCTCCTGGGAAGAAGCGTATTCATCGATCATCGCAACACCGTTTGATAGCGTGTAAGACGGCTTTTTCACACACATTTTCACGGGATTTTGTTGACAGAGGATTTGAGCAGGAAACGTGATTGTATCTCCCAGCTCGTATATCAAATGTGTGAAGAAGGTGCCATCGAGTTGCTGGTTTCCCTAGATTTTGCTGGTTTCGCATCCGAAGTGGACGATGCCCTTGCATTTAAAGCGCGCAATACTGATCCCCGTGCTCGCCCCTTTTACTCTAGAATCCTATACACGTGGTATACACGAAGAGGGGACCATCGGAGTGGTAATTTCAGTTTTTCTCGCTGCCCACGAAAGTCATTGCATCTGAACCCTCGATCTCTCAGCTGCCCGGACTATGTATCAGCGTGCACGTAAACTGCAGGAAATATCCGACAAACCTGCTGATGTTATTTTGCTAATGGAGGACCAACTGGAATCTTATTTGCTCGCGATTAACTCGCTGTCCCTCCTGGAATCAAAGAATGCATGGGTTGTCGGCCAACTGCCTGCTTCAAACGTCAGAGACTTTGAGGTGAATGCCGATCTTCATGTGACCTCGTCTTGCTAATCTTGTGACGATAGTCTCGTAAAAAACGGAAATTGGCACAAAACCTACCGCCTCCGACTACCGGGACTGATTCAGAGATCGTAGACCTCGAAGACCTTCGCTTCGAATACACGCTGTTATCTGCAAGGCTACGCCTCGTTCGACGTGACCCGGCATTGTTTACTGCCCCAGGTGAATGGAGTGCATACGGATGATTAAATTAATCAAGGGCAGACGCCTGACTGTTTACGTTGCCAGACGCTCTGTTATCGCCTTCCCTCGTCATCCTACGGCTAGGGCAAGCTAATCAGTTCGAACTCGCGATAACAACGGCCCGTGCGCTTGGTGTGGACATGAGCGAACTTTTTGCCGCACTTGCGGTGCAGTGCACAAGGCTGTCCAGAGATCCGGACGGAGTTTTGTAGGTGACCCTCATCAAGTGAGTCGCTTGCCATACTGACACTTGACACAGGCAAGAAACGGCTGATTGGCTTCTGACGGACAATATTTCCTCATGGCCTGGAGCACCCGCTGATCGAGGGTGGCGGTACCTCAAACTTGCTCTAGAACGCCACGACGGCCCAGATACGGACTATCGGTACAACAAGGCAGTCTTGGAGGCTATCCTCTCACATGACAGGTCATCGCCCCCTCCTCCATGGCTCATACACACGCTCGAGGTCAGGCCTCCCTCCCATCATGCGAAATGCCGTGCTGGACGTACTGAACCCAATATTTCCCTTTCTCATCCCCTTTCCCAGGACCATCATCACGAACACCTCATCCGGCTCAGCCTCCGGTTTGACATTCTTGAAAGCGCCCTGGAACACACGCTCACACTCGTGCACAAGGTCAGCCGTGGTTCCCTCGTTTTCGTCATGCGACAATCCCGCTGAATCACCGTTTTGTACGCCTCGTCCTCCACTTTGCGCGCGCGCACACACATACGCACGTACGCAACAGGCGGACGCTGCGGTCTCACGCGGACAGCCAACGTCGTCGTGCGCGACTTGGCTTCCTTACACGCTCATCGATCAGGTGCTCGTCGCGGCGGCCGCACAGGACGATTTGGGGCCCCGTGGTCGGACGCTCCGACGGACGCTCCAGACGGAGATTAGCAATCGCGTCAAGCGGTTGCAAAGACTGAGCAAGCTTTCCCAGTGATGCGTGTATATATATTACATCCTGGGTTGCATCATACGGTCACGCCTTCTGCGTCCGCTTTCCACGGCTCAGTGTGTCATCATCTTTTTTTTTTTTTTTCCCTTGGGGAGAAGCATCGAGGATGACGCGATGATGCAATGTCAAGGTGCTTCTTGGAGACACAGAAGGACCGGCACCGTTTGTATTCGCAATCAGTGTAAGTTTCGCGATACCGCCCGTCGATACAATACAGGGTGGTAATAGGCCGGCGAAAGAACAGTGCAACCAACATAGTTCGAACATATGTACACATACGCCCACGAAGACAAGTAGAATGTAGATATGCAGATAGTTTGCATGCGAGGAAGATAGATAAAATGGGTATTAGGAGCGACGGGGTGGCAGGCGAGTGCATCACCCCGGATACGTACAAGAGAACGCACCGGCGTCTCGAGGGCGATTGGGACGAGAGCAGCCAACAAAAAAACCAGAGATTCCATCCTGTCTTTTTACATAATCCAAAGTCAAACGTCGTGTGGCAAGGTCGATGTCAATGGCGATCGCCCGTGTGTCGTGGATGCTGCATAACGTCAAGGAATCGAACCCACTCGGCTTGACTAAGAGAGGCGCCCCACATAGTATCCTCTTCCGTTGGCGTCGGGTAAGAATAAGGATATCGACCAAGAGTGGGGTCACCCGATATGTAGGGTTGTCGCGATGAATCAGGGTATGACTGACGCGTCGGGTCGACAAAACTACGCGAGGACGCGGAATCAGAGTATGACGGTCGGGGCGGGTAAGGTTCAGGATACGAAGTGGTGGGGCGCGAGTCAGGATAAGGATTGCCCGATACTGTCGCAGGGGAACGGACCGTGTCGCCATAACCGTGTCGGGATGCATCCACGGAATACGTCGTCGCTCTAGACGTGTCGGGATACAACTGCGATTGGGACTGCGAAGACTGGGGTGCAGCGCCGGAATACGCCAAGGGGGAACCGCTGGACGGGGCGGTGACGATCCCTTGCGCTGGTATCGATTGTACGGGAGACGCCTGGACGCCTGCGTAACCGACAAGCGAGGACGAGGCGGTATTCGTAGTCTTGCTGGACCCCGTTCCATAGTCTGCTGAACCCCGAGACTGGGTGTTACCTCCTTGTGGGCTCCCCGAGTGGCCAGTGGCAGGCGAACTCGCATATCCGGGCGCGTTGGGCGAATCAACCGCGTTCACCCTGGGATACTTTGGAGAATCATGGTACGGAAATGCAAGCGTCTTGACGAGACTCAACACGCGGTTTTTCAGGCGTTCTCGCTCCTGTTCGTCTTCGTTTGCAAAGTCCTGACTGTACAAGGGCGCGAGGGCGTGGAGAATGTCGAGCGCTTTATCAGCGACTGGAGCACCCCGGCTGAGATCCAGAGTCGTCAACGCCTTTTGAATGTTTGCACGGAATAACGAAGCACCAGGCTGGTCAGGGTTTGAGATGAGTTGGAACGAGAAAAACATGGCAGAGCTGAATACGTGGAACGGGCCCCAATTCATGTGGCCCGGAACTGCCAATGACGCGTTGGCGAGAAAGTCTGGGCGAGCTTGACCCACGAGCGTGACGAGTTTGTCGGCGGCACCGACGGCGATGTCCAGCGAGAGAGCGTGGCGCTCGTTCTTGGCTAGTCTGTCCTTTGCGGACAGATGCTGCTTCTCGCCGGCCTTGGATGAGGGCGCGGACGCGTACGGGCGGTGAAGGGTGAATCGAATGTGGTAGTAGCTCGTGCGGATGATCACGCTCTGCACGCCGAAGCGGCGGGTGGTGGTGCTGGGACTCGCGAGACTGCGCGCGACCCTGAACTCGTCGAGATCGAGCTCCTGTGGGAGAGTGTCCATCCATTGGGTCAGAGCGCGGTCATGAGCTTGGACGGTTTCGTACGCGACTGGACGCATGGATACTGCACTGTCCATGATATCACCAAGGATGTATGCGAGACGGAAGAGGTGGAGATTCGGGAGAAAAATGCGCGGCTCTTCGGGGAAATGGATAGGGTCTGCAGCTTCCGGGAGTTGGGTATCAAAGTGATGTGAAGCAATAGAAATTGGGCGGCCAAACATGAAAGCCTGCCACCTAGAGGGGGAGAAGGTGGGCGGGGCGTGAGGGGAGAGGGGAAGAGACAGACCTTTCGAGGAGGATGATGTGCCACCAAGCCCAGCGCCTTCGCTCGGAGAGTTCCTTGGTCATTTTCCATTTGCAGGGATCGCGATGCAGGCCCATGGCCATGCCAATGCTGACGAGTTCGCCACGGACTGCCCAGATTTCCTCGCTGTCTGTTTTGACGAGGGTGAGATAGTGGCAACGGATGAGCAAGCACTCGACGAGCTCGAGGCTGTAGGTCTTGTGCTCGGCTCTGTGACGATCGAGGGCGGAGCGCATGACGTCGTAGAATTTACGACAGATTTCCTCGAGGGAGTCGCCCAATTGGGCCACGAGGCGGTCACCTGGGGGAAGATAATGTATGGCGATGGCCATGACCATGCAGATGGTGGCGAGAACGATGCGGTCGGCATTAGCACCTGTTTTGTAGCGGGACCACGCGTTGAGGAAGGCGGGTTGGTTGACGTGGCGATAGATCCAGTTGCAGTATTCAAAGTAGTAGGAGACGAGGCCATCGATGATCTCGAGAGAAGGCAGGAGGGCGAGGAGGTCTCTGTCGTACTCGTTTGTCGTGACGATTTCGTCGAGGTGGGCGTCTTGGCTGGGCTGGCGGTCGCTGTCGTCGGACTGCCTCGAGTTCTAGGGGAGGGTAAGGAGGGCGGAGGGGGAAGGGGAAGGCAAGTACCAGAGTGAGATGGGCGACGGCCGAAGTGGCGCCGGTGTAGAAGCCGCCGTGGCCGTGGCTGCCAAGCATGCCGGGGACGTTGTCTTTTTCAAGACTGTCCGACTCTATGGGTTCCTTCTTTGGAGCGGGGGAGCCAGGGGGGGCGTCGAGGGGGTGTTTGAGGTGGGCGGGGAGGGGGACGCCGGGACGGTGGTTTGCGAGGATGTACGTTTCGAGGAGGGAGACGGAATGCTTGAGGCGGGTGAGCTCCTGCATGGGGTCTACTCTGCTGGCATTGCTGCGATCAGGGGGTGAGCGGGGGAGGGGAGGGGAGGAGGACGAGAGGACACGGACTGGTCGTCGCGAAGGTGGAGGTCGGCCTCGTGACCCTTGGCATCCTGGTAGCAGAGTGCAATGGTGCCTGGACGGGGAGGTGAGAGGGGGGGGAGGGGAGGGAGGGGGGGAAGGCGAGACGGACCTCGGAGGACGCAGCTG
>JBBPLV010000139.1:2726-32872 GCA_038089975.1 Boletellus ananiceps | reverse complement strand
GCTAGACGGCCAATCATGTACACCCTGCTTGTACTATCATTGACAGCGTGGACTCAATGACACTTGTTGTATCAGTGAAGTAGTGCTACGTGCGTGCGGTATTTGAGCTCGCGGTGGGATCGAGTGCTATATCCCGCAGCAGCATCCTTTCAGAGCTGAGAAGAACTCGGCCGGTACAGCGCTGCATGGTGTCCGTGCTAGTCGTGCGAAGGCTCGTGCGGCGTAGGGGGAGGGCCCCACGGTAAGTTGGTTCTGCTGTGGGTGCCATACGGCAGCGATAAAAATCCCGACGGGCTGAATTTCCGAAAGGGTGCCCCTCTGGTCAAGTGCCTGTGGGTGATTGCATATCAGGCGTACGCCGGCTGGGAAGCTTCCCCACCCCCCACTCGCATTTCCCCTCCTCTGCAACCTGTCATGCTGGAGGTCGCGCCTTGGGCTTTGCCCTTCGTATAGGCCTACTCCTCTGGTAGCGGCTGAGACAGGCAGCTGAGCCCCTACGTGGCCTTGGAAGGGAAGACGGTCGGGGTAGCGGTAACCCCCTGATGAGAGCTTTCGCAGGCTCGAAACTGTGCCCTCCCGTCTCCTTTACCCGCCTCTACTCGCACTGTACACCCTCTGTGGTGGCCCGGCCCTGATCCTAGGAGAGGGGCGCCTGACGGGCGAGCAAGCGGGCTGATAGCCCAAGCACCCTCCCTCATGTACGGACTATGCACTGGGAGCCTTCGACTTCCAGTCCGCCCAGCTGTCTTGCCATGTGTTTGGATACGGGCGGGCGTCCTCGAAAGACAACAGCTCGAGGATCCAGCGGTTAGCATGCGAGTTGTGCACCGCGGAATCCGCTAGGAGTCGTCGCACACCGACACAAGTCAAGCTTGCGTTCTCGAAGAAAAACCATGTGCTCTCGAATTCATCATCTACGGGGCCTCTCTGATTGACTATGATGTACATACATTCCGATAAATATATGCGCAGTATCAGCGCTGTGGTAAAGCGAGGAGCGCGGGAAAAATGAGAGCACAGACTCGGGCGAGACGACGAGGGGAAGAATCGTATAGTTCTCTGTCTAGCCCCTATGTACAGGCCATTATATACCTTCCTACGGAATAGGTCGATCGGCTCCTTAGGAGGCCCCCTTAGGAGGCCGATCGATTGCAGCTGCGGCTTAGTGAGGACGAGCGCAGCTTGCATGTGTTTACGGGTGACGCGGTGTCGCATGGCCGAGACCCAACAGTCTTCGTTGTGTTCGCACCTAGCGGGTTTATACTAGATCACTTCATTGACTAGATAGGCTATGTATATTTCTCTGTAAAACGGGGGCCCCGAACAACTGCAGAAAGCGATCCACCTCGACCACGGGCACAGCCCGCGGGGCACCAGTAATTTCCCAACCCCTCTGTTCCTTTCCCGAGGTCACTGTAAACAATGCTGCGAGGATCGACCTGCCAGGGAGCGTCTCAAGGCTGCCCTTTCCTCCCAAAGGTCATACGCCAGATCACGAACCCACGACCACCGATCGCGATATAAATCACCATGTTCCAGCCACAATGCTCCCGTTCGGAAAGTCCCGTCCCAGTAGGCAGTCAGCTCGAACTCGGGGAACGGCGCGACGCGAAAGAAGACGCCGAGGGCATAGATTGACGCGTCCTCGATGGGCGAGTCGAGCAAGTGAACAGACAAGCCCGTGCGCATCCGGAAGCCGTGCCACGGATCTCCCTGGGGAACGTCGGTGTACCCACGGGTGTCGAACTTGAAGCGGAACACCCGGAGAGACCTGCACAGCGCCAGTAGTTGTAGGAATCCTCCAGGAGTGATCCCGCTCGATGGCGTCCAGTCAGACCTCTCGTCCATCTGGAAGATCTCCAAACGGGGCCACGAAGATGCCAACGTGAGTAGCTCGCACTCGTTCAAGTCCACACGCCAAGGAATGTTGAATGTGATACGTTTCATGTTTGCAAAGACTGACAAGGGCCGAAGATGATTCAAAGTGATGTGCTGAGGTGGATTTTTCATGGGTAAGACCACCGGTCCAGTGTCATCTTGGCGGACATGGACAAAGAGCGTATCCAGGAGAGCGTGGTTCAAGGATTCTTGGACGCCCATAAAAAGTGACGTGAGATCTAGTGCGATGGGACAGCTCTCGACATCAACATAAAGGGAATGAAGCACTGGCATGCGGAAACGGTGGAAGAGTCTCAAAACAGGAGCCAACAGGAAAGAACGGAGTGTAAGATCACGCAGTGCGGGGAATGTTGAGATGGAGGTAGAGGATTGAGTAGCCTGGATTTCATCCACCGCCGCAGCGTGTACCTTGAAGCGCATAGAATGCAAGTTGCGCAAGCGAGAGAGATGCAGGAGGGCGTCAACGTTGAGCACAGCGTCACATTGTGCAGAGCGGAGATTGTGCCAGTGACATATGAGCCCCGAGATCGCATCACCATCTTGCCACTCCCATCCGCAAAAGTTGATCACATCTGGGCATCCCTCTCCAAAACCAGCCAGAACGGATCCAAGAATATCCACGCGCCATAATGTGATATCGGTCACCGTAGGAGATACGAGGTGTCGGATCAATGGTGAAACCATCGCGCTAGGATCACGTATCTTGACGATACGAAGACTTTGGAAGATCGATTGGGTGGAGTCTGGTGGACTGGAGAGGATTTTGATACAATCTAGAGTCAAACCGAAAGAAGCGTTCAGGCAAGGGAGCTTTTGCACGCGACGTGCACAACGTAGAACGATGTCCCACTCTGCTTGTTCAAGGGGTTTCTTGAGTGAATACAGTGGACGGGCCTGCACAAAACATCAATGGTGTTCTATGCTAGCGAGGAAGCTCCGAGTGCCCTCACGTAAGGATTGATGTTTTCCAGAGTTACCAATGATTCATCAAGCAGACACCGCACGAGAGGAGTCAAGTCGTCCAACTCTGACCAGACCAGATCCAGCGCAGGCTCTGTGAATGCTTTGCATGTCCTTGCGAGTGCGGTGAGATGGGTATTCGCATGTTCAGAATGCTGCCTTCGGTCTTTGGAGCAGCAGAAGCGGAATATGTTCAGAATTATTTCTTGTATCTCGAGTGCGTGATGCATTGGTAGAATGGCAGAAGAGTCAGCAGCTTGTTACATAACGCCATGCCTCAAACACTCTGGCTGTCAATCGGTGCCAGTCTCAGGCCGAGTGGACAGCAACTACGATACGGTGCCCGCCTCCACCGCAGGTCTAATTGCCGATACCACCGGACTTGAAGTTGATGTCCCGACGGTGAGCCTGACATTTGCATATATTGCGACTTTCATTCCTGAAACTATTTGAAAAATGTAGGTCGTGGGTTGCACTATTATCAGGTTCTTGAACGCACCCCGGGCCAGAAACCTGCCTGCGATTCAGTTTGTCTTTGCGACTCCGGGTCCTTCCATCCTATAGATGTGTTTTCGCGAGCTTCCGAATCTGCCGGCCAAGTGCATACGTCGTGAATGTATCCCTTTGATGTCGTATCGTTGCCACGTCGAACAAACCATCTCCAACTACACACGTGCCGTGTCGTTGATTCCGGTTGCTGGTTTCTGGACGCGAGGAATGCAAGCTTTCGTGATGTTGACAACGAATATACCTCTGCCTTCTTGTGCTGACGTCGAGCCAACAATGTCCACTGGCCGGGGGACCATGAAACGCTAAGAGCCCCGCGCTTGCGAGTGGGCTGGTCCGTAGTGCTCTAGGCCGAGCACCCTGGGTACGATGGGTATCGCTTCCCTGATCCAACCTAGTGCAGTCTGCGCGAGCAAGCGCAAGGTGCCTACTGCTATGTAATCCACATATCAGGTCGGGATTAGTCTCATGGGAGCAGCGGGAGAATCAGGCTCATCTAGCTTTTTTTTGTTTCGATGCGAGTCCGACCTCCTGACCTGACTATTCGACCGTTTTTTCCTTGAGCTGACACCGTCGCGGGGCCCGATGTTCGTAGGCCGTTGGCCACTCGCTGCTCGCCAGTTTTGCCCCTACCCCTTTCTTTTTCCGACGGGATCATAATGATCATGGCACATGAACACCGGTAAAAACGCCGTTCTTGTCGAGGTCATGCCGTAGGGTTGCTCGCCTGGGTAGCAGATGCGACAGGCTCAGTAGCGACGGGTCATATGGACCCGACTCTGTCGCGCTCCGATTGGATTGGGCATCGATCGAGGCCGTTCATCCGTCTGCCAGGCCTCGAGCCCCGCGCAAACATGTAGCAGAGGCTGAGCGAGTCTGAATCCAGGGGGTGCCGCCGCTAAAGTACGCCGTCACGGGCAGCAGACGTCACCTGTCCGCGCTGGTGTCAGTGTCAGTCATGACAGCGGTCGAGAACGCGGTGTTGATGTGGCAGTGCCAAGCAGGGCTGCGTGCCGACGAACGGTCCGTGCGGAGCGCACGCTTTTCCTGTCCCCTGTTTGAAAGAAAACAAGACTGAGCAGCCTGTCTTCTTCTGTCGATGGTCCATCGCGCGCCCGACTCGCGGCTGCTCACGAACCTGATCACCAACGAGAAAGAGTATGCCAAACACTACGCCGCTCTCTTCCCGCTCTCCCATGCCGCTCTCGCCTCGCTCTCCGCCTACGCCGCTGCCTCGCCTGCCTCGCCCGCACATACCATCGCCGCCATCGTCGACCTCTTTGCCAGCGCGGACGACGCCCTCCAGCGGTACACCAACGCCCTAGACAACTGGCGCGAACAGCTCGTCGCCCTCAAAGCGCTCGAAGACGACCTCTCCACCGTCCTCCGCGACCGTGACATCTTGTACGTCCCCTCTACTCTCTTGCCTACGTTCGTTCACTCACGGACGCATACAGGGTCACACGTCTCATCAAAGCATCCAAGGCCACTCGCGACGCCCACCGGTCCTCCCTACGCCTCGCACCCTTGTCCGGGATCGGCTCCGCCTCGCTCTCCTCGCTCCCGTCGAGCAACTCGAGCGCCGGGCATGCGACCCCCTCTGGTACCGGCCCCGCAAACACCAACGCCAAGCTCGCACAAGCCCAGGCAGAGCTGCAGGCCTGCGAAGCCCACCTAGTCAACAAGGAGCGCGAACTTGACGCACGTCGGATCAGCATCGTCCGGGACGGGCTCGGTGCGCGGTGTCGGGCGCTGATCGACTGCGGGTGGGTCTGGGGCGAAATGGGCAAACAGGGTCTCAGGGCATTGCAGGCGCTCGGCGCCAATGGCTCCGCCCTCACAGGTGCGTCTGTTTCCTCGCGCACACGACCACTGAAAGAGAAGGAGGAACGTGATCAATCTGCGGGGACGCGAATAGGCAGTCTGCCGACCCATCCAACGTACGGGTCGGACAACTCGTCGCTCACGCCATCTCAGAGCGCCTCTCAGATGGCTACACTGTCCGTAGAGGCGAGCCAGGAAGGCAGGGCGTCCAAGGAACATGAGCCCGCTCCAGAAGCCCGCACGGATGTTACGATCGCTGTCCCGCCCGCCCACGCGATCCCAGAACTGACGCTCCCTACCGCCGTGCGGTCGCCGCTGCCCCAGGGTAGCAGTGATCCAGCTGCACAGACGCACGACGCTGTCCAGGCCAAGCCCGCACCTTTACCTACACCCGCGTCCGCACCGAAACGAAGGGGAACCAAACGTGGGCGTCGACCGCCTTCTCAACACATTGTAGAAGTGCCTGACGAAGACTCCGACCCTCTTCCCTTGCCTGCTCCCAACGCCAGCACGAACGTCACCGTCAATGCCAACACGAGCACACATGCTGGCTCGTCTGCGTCCGCGCGCACTGTTTTCCCCATTTCCACTACCACTACCACTACCACCACCATCACCCCCGCGCGCACCACCACGGCTAATACGGCGCACGATGATAGCTCCGACGACGACGACCCCGTTGGGCCGCTCCAAGTGGTTGAAAATGACCCGTTTGAGGTGATTCGACGGAGATCTGCGCTCGGTGCTCCTCCATCGGCGTCTGCGCCTCCGCTGCCGACCGCACCGTCTGGAAAGGCGAACATCGAGACGAGACCGTCTCCGTCCAAGCCAGCATTGGCAAGCACCGGTCTCGGACGGGGAGTGGGAGTGCCGACGCAAGCACCAGCTGGCGCGGTTGCCGCTGCCAAACGCGAACGCCGAACGTCGATATCCCTTTTCGGTTCGCTCCGCGGTCTGTTTCGGAAACCCAAGGAGCGAGAGCAACGAGCGGCGAGTGGAATGGAGCCGGATGCAGGGGGGTCGTCTCCGAAAAAACAAAACGGGCACGCACACGCGAACCGGAATGGGGGATGGGTGACACGGACGGACGCGCGGATTAATGGGGGACAGCGGCGTCGGGGTACAGGGATTGATTCGGATTCGGATCTGGATGTGAGTTTGGATGCGGGCGCGACAGGGACGACGGTGGTGAGCGTTGTGCGGGGTCCCTCGGGGAGGTTGCGCAAGGGGCGACCACGCGGGGCACACGCTGAGGACAATGTGCCCACTGGGGGTACGATGGACGGGTGGGCGACGGATAGTGCGGCTCCGACCATTGACTTGGGGACGCGAACACGCAAGGGGACAACGAAGCGGCAGAAGACGTCGGTGGCAGATCTGAGGGGGACCGAGCAGGGACACACGGACGGTGAGGCGGACGAACGGACAGGCCGAGGCCGGAGCAAGGTGGAAGAAGCAGCGCACGGCAGGGTGCTCGCCCGCCGTACGTCTGGGTCTGTGTCCAAGGGCGACACCAAGCCGAGCGGGGATCTTGACGTGCAGCATAGACGAACGGCGACAACGACGGCAACGGTGGTCGCACCCACGTCGAGTCGCCAGTCGACCGTGACGCACCGACGGTCTGCATCGTTGTCTGTCGTGGACACACCCATGGCACTCGTGTCGACGTCGACACAGCCCTTGCAGAAACTGTCACCACCGTTACCACCACCAGCACCGCCTGCCCGAGCGTCGACGGAGCTGACGCAGAAACACACAAACGGACGACGAGCGACGGTGGGGCATGGGAACGGGAAGGGGCGGCACGAGCAGAGCCAGAGTCTAATGAGCATCGTCGCAGGATGGGACGGCGGCGACGAGCGCGACAAGGCACGGTCGCTGGATTTGCCACGTGCGCCGGGGTCTGTGTTGCCACACGACTCGGCCACCGCCGGTGTGTCGTTGGCGAGACCAGGGCAAGCACAAGAAGTACGGAGACATGGGCCAGTCGGTCAAGAGCAGGTCAAGATGCCGCTGAGATCAGCACTACGAAACCCGAGTCGAACGCCGTCTCCGAGTCCGCCTCTCCAGACGCCACCACCTGCCAGGAACGGCAATGGAACGGAAGGCGAGAAGAGGCAAAATAGAAAAGAGGATGCGCGGGCAAATGACGCGACGATGCGTCGCGCGTCGTGGAGAGACTCGCTCTCCGTCTCATCGTACGCGACTGGGCGGGAGAGTCTGGACGGGGACCTGGACAGCGACACTGAGCTGGGTCCCAGTACTAGCGTCAGTCCGCGTTCGTCTGCGCCCGTGCTGACGATCCCACCACCACCTGTGGAGCCACCGCCTGCACGTCCACGAGGTGCAACGATGAGCGAGCAGCCATCCGTGCGGCGAAAGAGCGTACGCGTGTCGCTGCAACCCACGTTCTCGCCGACGCCCCCTGCGCTGCGTGACGACGATCGGGACGAGTACGGACTTGGTGGCAATGCTGTTGCAACAAGGAAGCACACGTGGGATGGCGATTCGACGAGCGAAGACGAGAGCGAGGCTGCACGAGAGTATTCACGCGCAAAGGCTCTGTTGAGTTTGGCGGGCGGGGAGCAAGACAAGGGCAAGGCCCGTGCGAGGTGATGCATGCCGACCCCGTGTTGTTCGTCGTCGAGTTTTTCCTTTTTTTTTCCTGTTATTTTTTCATATGTATCTCTGGTTTCGGTGTCGTATAGCAGTGCATTTTTTTCTGGTCCACGCATTCGTCGAGATCTGGCTGAATGGCTCGAATGGCTCACATATGGCGCGACCCCGACGCGACACCATCTGACGCTTGACTGCAACGATGCACCTGTAGCTAAGGAGCTAGGCCGATCGACGAGTATCGGCCAGGTGGGTTTTCGTAGCCTTGCGATGCTATTCATGTCACGAGGGGGGTGCGGCGACGCAAGGATCGGATTGCAGGGGGAGGGAAGGCGATTGGTCGACAGTGACATCGAACACGCCGACCTCGCTTTTTTCGCCGTTGTGGTGAGTGTGATCTTGCAGAGGCATGGTACTATGCAGGTCAGGGAAACCAGCACTCTTGGGGCCTTTATGCTTCTCAAATCGTAACATGAGCACGTCAGCGTACGACAAACATGCAACTCGCCGGAGAGGGCAGAAGACGTGGCTCGGAGTAGGATAATCTGTCGTCGATTGCACATACCGTACATGGCAATGTCGGTAAAGGTCGCGCGTGTTAGAGGTTCGTCAAAAACTTGCGTCGTGAATGCAGCCTCGTTGATTCGTTCGATTCGGAGTGGGCTGGTTACTCGGAGTGCCAGACAGTAAGCACGAGAAATCCGAGTGTACGCGGAAGGCTGGCATTACCGCAAACTCATCGCCGGCGTTCCGGCTGTCAGTTCAGATCACGGAAGGAATCGGGATGGGATGGGATATGTTGCACTGAACAACGCCGCTCATGAGAGAGCCTTGTACCAAGGGTATAGTGTGGCTCGCGACTCGCAGGTCCCGGCCCGCCGGTCCTTTGTGCTCCGACAACACGGCATGGGTGGCCCGGCACTGCCTCAAAGCTGCAATAACCGAGTATAAACCGTGGCTGTTACGCTGAGACACAAGGCGTTGCGTGAACTCGAAGCAGAAAGGCCCTGTCCTTTAACGCCTCTGCGTCCTGGGTAGTATGTAGCAGCGTTCTGTCCTATTGATAGTCATCATTTTATTCGTTTTTCCCACGATTCTAGTACTTAGTATGGCATCGCTCCGCTCATACAGATTTTTTTTCGTCTTGCTCGCAACTTGTTTAAGTAAGATGTTAAAACGATGTTAACTCCATGTCAGATGGTAGGCTGCCAGTGACGGCGGTGCGCACTCTGTCCATTCTTTTTCGTATCCATTTCGCTATCCATTGACCCCGGACCCCTAGGTAATTCCGATTTTCAAAAGAATAGGGTAACGACCTGATCGTGGCTAATTGTTCTGTCTCTCTGCAGATCGTTGTCGACTCTACCCGTTATTAAAAATCCTCAGTATTTCCACCATCTTGCGTCTGCCCCATCGATGTTTCATGCTGGTTATGCGTTTCCGCTCATTTCTCTCTCTCATGGGCCTTCAAGGTTTTCTCCACAAGTCGTTTTCTTTCGATGGTGAGCAAGAATTTCAGTTACATGTCAAGAGAGAAGGTTTCATTGCGTACTGTCATGATTGCAGATATATCTGTGTCATCTACGGTATTCACGGGAATGCAGTTGACTGTCGATGTGTCTGTTCCTGCGTGTGTCCGCATCACTGAGGCATCATTCATTTAGAGCGACTACATCAGCCTTGATCCGAACAGCAAAGAATAAGCTCTTACGGTCCATCCACTATTTGTCGATCGTTCTTTGTCCGCGCAGAGGAGAGTATGAATTGAGTCTGGACCCATCTAGGTGACTCGGAGGTACCGGTCCCAGTGCGGACCGGACAGCCCCATGCTTACACCCACGACCGTGCAAGTTTCTTCGGTTCCCAGCACCTCGTTAACGCCTACCATCACCACCACTGTCCTCCAAGTTGTATACTGAGTTTGGACACCACGGATTCACTCGATCTAGCTACAGAGAAAAAATGGGCCCCGCCATGTACGTACCTATGGCGTTCATATTACCATGTTGGTGGGAATGTACTGAACTGTGTGGCTCTTAGGGTAAAAACAATCACTATCACAGGTAGGCTTGCAACGCTGGGTTTTCTGTTGCCTGCGAGTCCAGCGCATTCTTCCTCCAGGAATTGAGCCTCACACTCAAGTGCGGCGCGAGCTCCCATAAGCAAAGCAGTTCTACGTCCAGTTTTCGGTGGGCGGTGCCACACAGGCGACCCGCGTGGCCAAGGAGGAAAAGAATCGTACTACTTGGAATGAAAAAATATCCTTGTGAGCCCATATCCACTACTTTCTGTGACTCTGTCGAGGCCCTGAATCTTGTCAGTGACGTGGAAGATCATCCCGGATTCATCATCGAGGTTTATCAGAAACACCTTGTGGGCAAGGACAAATTAGTTGGCGGGCTTACTGATACCATCGTCGGGATATCGGGAAAATTGAAGGACAGTGGTACGGCACTGGCGTTCTCTCCGGCATGCTGAGCTGGCGATCTTTGCTATTAAAGCATTCGAAGAGAATCTGGGAGAGGGCACTACCGATAAGCATGATCTCTTGGGGATCAATATCAGGTTCGCATTGGTTGCCGAGTCACGTGAGGGTGTTACTGCGGAAGACCTTCGGGCTACCGATGCGATCAAAAAGGCGACTGAAGGCATCGACGCACTCAGTTCCATCCCCTCGGCTGTCCCATTCATGGAGTCAGCAGTCGATGCCGGTACTGGCATCATTGCCGAAGTTCAGACGTTCGAGAGCACCTGGGGCGTGCTGTTGCGGCAGATGGAGCTGTTTAACAAGATTGTTGTTGATGTCACATAGGTATCTGGTGCTTTTATCCCCTCGGTTCCACCATTGTCTGAATACCATATAGATTCATCCATATGCAGCGCTGGCATGGTCTGTCATCTCCGCTACGAGCCAGATTTGTTCTGTTGCTGGATGCTCATATCATCGCTGACCACTCGTACGTAGGTGCTTGTCAACCAAGTAAATCGTGACGAGCAGATCGTCCGCTTAGCTGGAACAATGAGTGACGTCTTTGTGTTCGTCCACGATGCTGAACCCTTGAAAGCAATCGAAGCGCACACCCAGCCCATCAAGCTTCTGATCCAGTAAGTGACAGAGTGCGGCTACTTTGTTGCCGACTACGTGAAATAGAAGAGTTTCTGTGAGTCGTCATTTGCTTTATGGTGTTTCCTACTGATATTACACATCCAGTGATTCGAGTAGCGAAATATACCATCTCTGATATTGATGCGAGGATTACAGGTTATGAGAGCAAGCTACGGGAGCTCAAGACCGCGTTTTTGGAGGGAGTGACCCTACAAATGGAGCTCATCGTCGTTCGCATAATGAATGTTTTGGAGCACACTAGTGGGTGTTTCCCGTTCTTGAGCGCCTTCAAACGTTTACAAATTTGGGATACAGCGGAATCGATCAACCTCAATGACATGCCTTATGCGTTCGGGGCTAAATACACCCAGGAGAAGGGCTGCCTCCCAGGGACCCGAGTGTCGATCCTGCGTGAGATATGCAATGTTCTGAACAGTTCGGCCGAGGACGCTCCACAAGTGTCTGCTCACCGGGGTGGCCGGCTCTGGGAAATCTGCAGTCGCTCATACGATCGCTCGGCTGTACGAGGAACAAGAGAGATTAGGGTCGTCATACTGCTTTTCTAGCACCGATGTTGCGAGGCGGAACCCGCAAAATCTGCTTAGCACTATCGCACGCAATCTCTCAGACCATAGTGATCAGTACAGGTCTGCTTTCTGGGGCGTCGTGAAGGAAAACAGGGCGCTTCGCACGTCGACCTCCCCCTCCGAACAACTTGAACGGCTCATCGTGAAACCGAGCGCTGAGCTTCATACTATCGGACCCCTGGTGGTTGTCATCGACACGCTGGATGAGAGCGGAAATGCTGACGCGCGGCAATCGCTCCTGGGCACCATATCGAGACACATCGCTGCGCGGAGTCTGCCTATCAATCTTCGTTTCCTCATCGCCACACGTCTGGAGAATGATATCCTTGATGCATTTCCCCCTGGCAACCTATCGCACGTATTCACCTGGGAGATATCCCGGATTCTACAATCGACGAAGACATCGAGAGGTTCATTCGTCACTCCCTCAAACAGTACACCGAATTCGCGTCGTCTTGGCCTAACGAAGAGTGGTGTGGACAGCTTGTGCATCATTCGCAGCACCTGTTCCAATGGGCAGCCACTGCGTGCCATTTCATTCGAGGGCTTGGGGCTGTGGGACTAAACCCGCGGAAGCGGCTGAAGATCGTTTTGGAAAGCGAGAACGATCCCTTGGTCCGGTCACTAGATGAACTGTACTGGACTATACTAGGACAACTATTCATACGTGACGATGCTCGACGATGCTTTCAGGATGTGATGGCATTCTTGCTGGCACTCAAGGAACCGCTGTCTCTTACATGCCTTTCCGCCCTCTTGGATACGGACGACGTCCTGAACGTACGGGATATCATCAAACCAATGGGACCTTTACTAGACGGAGTCCTTGATGAGGAGAAACCCATTCGTCCCCTTCACACATCGTTTTGTGATTTTTTGCTGGACGAAGACCGCAGTTCCGCCTTCCACATGCGCATCCAGACGCACCACTCCCTTTTCCTTGGACGAGCATTGCTTGGTTGTATGTGTAATATGCTGAGGTTCAACATCTGTGATCTCAAGGATTCCCGACTACGCAATGCTGCTGTCCCTGACCTGATTCATCGGGTAAACAAGGTCATTCCCCCCCATCTCTCGTATGCATGCTGATACTGGATGGACCACCTGCAACATACTAGCCATACTCCTGAACTGTTGGGAGAAGTCATGACCTTCTTCAAGAAATTCTTTCCTTACTGGCTTGAAGCCATCAGCCTTCTATCCCTTTCCTCATTTTCATCCATCCTGTCTGCCCAAGAGACCTGCACCATTCTAAATACCTGGGCCAAGGTAAGGCAAAATAGAATGACAGGCAGACACAACACTGATAATGATGATTGCGTAGGACCAGGAGATTGGTGCTCTAGCATTAGAGGCATTCCAGTTCATTCAGGCATTTGCTCCTGTGCTCAGAGAATGTACCCCCCACCTATATCTGTCAGCCATGCCTCAGACTCTTACCCAATCTTCCCTCTGCCAACTGTGGGCTGATCACCTGCAGAAGCATGTCTCCATCTCCTCTGGACATCCAGTCAACTGGCTGTATGTCTGTAGATCCTGCATGGGCACACAGATAGTGTCTCCTCTGTGGACTACCCATCAGATGGCAGACATATTATCTCTGGCTCACTGGTTGGACCATCAGGGTTTGGAATGCAGTCACTGGACAATGTGTGGCAGGTCCATTCCAAGGGCACATAGGTCCAGTCAACTCTATTGCCTATTCACCAGATAGCACCCATATTGTCTCTAGCTCAGCAGATCAGACTGTCAGGGTTTGGAGTGCAGTTACTGGGCAATGTGTAGGAGGTCCATTCCAGGGGCATACAGGTTCAGTCATCTCTGTTGCCTACTCACCAGATGGCAACCACATTGTTTCTGGTTCAGTTGATCAAACCATCAGAGTTTGGGATGCAATCACTGGGCAATGTATAGGAGATCCATTCCAAGGGCACACAGATTCAATTCACTCTGTTGCCTACTCACCAGATGGTGCTCATATTGTCTCTGGCTCAAGGGATAAGACTGTCAGGGTTTGGAGTGCAATTACTGGGCAATGTATGGGAGGTCCATTCCAGGGGCATAAAAGCTCAGTCATTACTGTTGCCTCTGGCTCATGGGACCAGAACATTAGGATTTGGGATGTGGCCACTGGACAACATGTGGCAGGTCCACTTCAGGGGCACACAAATTCAGTCACCTCTATTGCCTTCTCACCACCAGATGGCACCCATACTGTCTCTGGCTCATGGGATGGAACTATCAGGATTTGGAATGCAATTACTGGCCAGCATGTAGCTGGTCCATTTCAGGAGCATACAGGTTTAGTTAACTCTGTTGCCCAAATGGCACCTATATTGTCTCTGGCTCATGGAATGGGACTATCAGTATTTGGAATGCAACCACTGGCCAGTATGTGGCAGGTCCATTCCAGGATGCAGGCTCAGTCATCTCTGTTGCCTACTCAAGAGATGGCAAGTATATTGCCTCTAGTTCATATGACAAAATTATCAAAGTATGGAAGGTACAAGAACTTGTTTCTTTTGGTGGTTTATATGTAGAGGATGGCTGGATTCAGTCTACTAATGGTGCTTGCTTTGGATGGATTGCCCCTTGGTCTAGAGCTTTCTTATACTTACCAGTTCACTCTCTTATCATTTCTCCTACCAATATTTGTTCACTTGACATTGACCACACTTTATTTGGAGAGTCCTGGGTTACTTGCTGGAAATGAACTTCAGCTTTACATTGATAGCCATGCTCTATCTCAATATGGTTGTCTATGAAATGTAGTTCTTTGTATCTACAAGACTATATAAACTCCATGACCATCCTGGATAGATGTCTGTTGTGGAGTCTCAAATCACCAATATGGATGAGATATTACCATTAGCCATTGTAGGAACAGAAGCCTGAGATACACTCTGCAACCTTCATTCATCCTAACCACTTCCACCAATTCATCATGACCACTTTACTATACAGTCAAGCAAGGACCTGCTTCTCCCACACAGGCCACAGCTGATCCTTTCCAAGCACTCTGTTTCCTCTTGTGAAGCCACTTCATGATCTATTATCAAGATTGCAGCCCTCATCTTGCCATACCAGCTTCAGCATCTCTCCCTGCCCTCTGCATCCACCCCTCTAGATCCCAGTACAGCCTACCTAATCATGTTTAGCTCCAGTAGTCATAACATCCCAACATTCACCTGCACATCCTCTACATGCTCAAAGGCCAGTACGAGTAACTCTTTGATATAGTATCAAGCTCTGCTCAACAATGATCACTGCAAGAATGTACACCAGGTAAACATCATCACTGCCCACCTGTTACAAGTGCACACACCACTTTGCTCACTGTACAATGTCCACAGCCACAAGCATGGTTTGGTCACATTCATGGAGAGGGGACTGCCTTGCCTTGGTGTCCAACACCTGCACAGATAACAGAGGACTTTACAATACTATGATACATCACTGAGACCCTTGCACATGTGGGCATTGCAGGTGTGAAAAAAGCCAGAAGACAAAGGGTGTTCACATCATGGAAGTAGACAATCTCTCCATCCCATATGGGCATGAATGATTGGGACATCTGGTATCAGTGCATGAATGAATGAAATCAAAGAAAATATATGAGAAAAACACACCACCAACAACTGGGTGGCAGTTGCACCCACCTGCTGTGTCCCCAAGTGCAATACAGACCTCAGTAAGTAAAGTCAGGTAGTGGGACAATGTTTATCTGTGTTTGAGAGAACAATGTTGACACATTCTGTCAGTATTGCACACATAGGTGCAAAAATAGATGGTTTGCCTGGTCTAGATTCAGTGAGGAGAATCCAGCCTCAGGTCTGTCTCAGAAAATTTGAGTCCATGGCAAGACTTTACTCACCTGGTCCACATCATTTGTCATCTGGTAGCCCCAACCCTATTTTCTGATAGGTGGAATCCTACCAGGACAGGCCAGTCTGGGGTTGCTGTGGTATCATCCTTGTCCTCGTTGTCTAATGATGTTCCATTGGACTAACTTTTCGGTCCTCTTAAAGTGGATTCTGGGCTCCTCGCAGGCTGCTTCAAGAGACGGCGCCTGCCCCGAAGGGGGATAGTAAGCACCTGCAGCTAACGCATCACCAACGAGAACGAGAACGGGCCCCGGGAGGCGAGGAGGCATTCAAATGGTGGAAATGGACACATGTCCGTTGCCGCACCGTTTGACACTTGGAAATCTAGCTAGCCAACTTGGAGGGTAGAGTCAGGTGATCCCTTGCCGAGCTGCCGGCCACGGCGGCGTTTGAATTCTGTGTCGCTCATGAAGTCCTTGTTTGGAGAGGGGGGTAGCGGTAGCCACCTGACAAGAGGCCTCCCTATTCCACTCCCGTTCCCCGCCCTTGCTCGTACTTTACACGGGCTCACCCGTCTTGTGGTCCGGGCCTGATCTTCGGTGAGGGGCGTCTGGCGGGTGAGCATGTGCATCCTCCCACGCACACGGCCTCATGGCTGGCAGTTGAATCTCGCCCATTTCACCTTTTGGAGCTTGCAGTTACCCCGGAAACTCCCTCATCTTCTCTGAATCGTCACCGTGCACACAGCACCCGGCCAGCGTCTATCAAGGGATCAAAGCATACCTAGTGTTTACATACCAAATGTGTAGTTCCATTCCAGTGTGTGGATGCAGTGTTGGCACGGCTGTGGACTGATACTAATCTGTCCGGTTGACCTCCGTTCCACGCATCCAGCCAGATGGAGAAGACGACACCTGGCTCTTCTCTGCTCAACCTCGCACTCGCGAGTGACATCGAGAAGGCGGTCGCGCGCATCTACGCTGACATCCTTCACTTGCAAGTCGCGGATGTGTCTACAGCGGACAATTTCTTTGCGCGCGGTGGTACATCTGCCGATGCCCTGCGTCTCAAGAGAGAATGTGAATCCACTTTTGACATCCTTGACATTCCCATCCTTCAGATCCTCAAGCACCCCGCTGTCTCCAGTCTGGCCAAGTACATCGACGCATCCCAGTCCAACAGTCTCGTCGCAGAGGCATATGACCCCATCGTGCCTCTCACCCTCACGGGCAACAAAACGCCAATCTTCATGGTTCATTCTGGCGTTGGCGACGCCCTTACCTTTGTAAACCTCTCGAGGTACTTCCACAACGAGCGCCCCTTCTATGCACTTTGCGCCCGAGGCTTCGAGCCCAGGGAGTCATTCTTTGCATCTTTGGACGAGATAGTTTCTTGCTACACTTCCGCCGTCAAACGTACTCAGCCCCAAGGTCCTTATGCGATCGCCGGCTACTCGTATGGTGGCGTCGTTGCCTTTGAGATTGCCAAACGTCTCGAAGCCGTAGGAGACGAGGTCAAATTCACCGGTCTCATCGACGTTCCGCCACGTATTGGCGACTATATGCGCAGCGTTGACTGGACAGCCAACTTGCTCAGTCTGTCACAGTTTTTCGGTCTCGTGTCCGGGCAGGACGTACACGATCTTGCGGCATCGTTGCGGCCACTGTCTCGCAAGGAACAGCTGGACGCCCTGTGGAAGTTGGCACCTGCCGAGCGTCTTGTCGAACTACAGCTGACACCTGAGAAGTACCACCGTTGGATCGACGTCGCCCAATCGCTCGTCGAGTGTGGCAGGCAGCACAATCCGAGTGGTTCAGTTTGTAAGTTGTCCGCATGGCCGGATCTTCATAATTGTTGATTGCATTGTCTGATGTTCAGCCGTTGTTGATGTGTTCTGTGCCATTCCGCCAGCTGGAACCAGGGAGGATTGGTTGAAGCACTACCTCAGTCAATGGACAGAGTTTAGTCGTGGGGAGCCGACTTTCACGGACGTCCCGGGAGAACACAACACATTGATCGACTTTGAACACGCTCCTGAGTTTCAAAGAATATTCAGCGGTCGTCTTGAAGCCCGTGGTCTTTGAGCTCAGTAGTTGGCGGGGTCTGGAAAAAAGACGAAAATCGAAACACACTATCCCAGACGTTGTATATTTTCTTGATGTCGAGGGAACGAGCTCGTTAGCGTCCCTTGCACCGGAATCGAAATTGACCATGTACATCTTTGCCACATAGATTGGAGTCATCACACTCGACTGGCGAATGTAGGCGCAAAAATCCAGAAATATGCATATACGAGATTTAACTACATAACCCTCCTCCGTCTTTAGGAATGCGATATCGCTTCAGTGGGGGTCTTCCGGGGCTCTCGTATGACAGAGCGTGTCGTTGTCGATAGAAGAGGCGCAGGAACGGCAGGAAGAGTTCAAGGCGAGCACAAAGGCGAGGGTAAGTAAGCACAGTTGCATACCGGTCGCAGGGACGCTGCTGGGATCGAGCACGGATCTGGTGTTTACGAAACGAGTAAGCGTGGATTGAATCAATGAGTGCGGCAAGGAGAAGTCTGCGGCGAGTCATCGCGCACAAAGGCACTATCGAGCCTGGTGGCCCGGAGAAGGGAGCGCAGACGGGGGCAAGATATAAAGTGGCGCATGGTGCCCACGTTCTCTTTGTCCTCTCCTCCCCTTGCGTCTTCTAGCGTACTTTCGATGGCTTGTGGCAACTGCTAATTCCCGACACTCCGTGATCCGCGCCTTACCAGTCGAGGTCGTCGTAGCAGGGCAGATCATGCAGAATGCTTCACGCCGTGCACCATTGTCTCGCCTGCCGCTTCGAGAGCCACCAACGGTAATCTAGATAGCAGACAGACCATGTTCACGGACCAACATCATCGCTACAGAGGCCTTTTCAGTACGAGTGAGGCAAGGCACAGCGCAATCGCTCACACGTGAATTTGAAAGGAGGATCTAAAGAGGATTACAACAGTGCGATTACCATTGGCACCCCGTCTGGTAGCTTGCTATTGAGGTGCTGTTCCTTGTCGACTGCTTGTGATGCTAGCACCCCTCAAAATAGAACAGAAAAGGTAACATACAAATTCAATGTAGTGGTGAAACAACGATCTTGGATGTCTTTCAGCATTGAGGCCAGGTATTGGATCACTACTGGCAGCGTCGACAGACGTGTCTATAAGATACGATAACAGCGGAGATCAAGTAGAACAGCATAACCGACTGGCGCAGACAGATGATACCGGGCGGGAAGATATCTTGCAGAGTATGCTGAAGGGGTAACCCCTTGGGGCTCGCCATAGAAGGCTGCATCATTGATGTCCGGGAAATTTGGGAGCCTGGGTAAATCGGAACGTCGCAGTCATCGTCAAGTTGTTGCATTTGGATACAGGAGAATGAGTGTTGGTGGACGGACAGCTACTGTCATACACCAAGCGAAGCAAGAACTGTAAGGATAGATCACCAGATCACTATCGACCACGCACCTGACAAGCAACCGTCGAGTTAAAGATAGATCTTAGGGTGTAACCCCATGCTGGGACCAGAGCCTAGAACCCTTCTCACCGACATGCAGGAGGCTGTCCAACTTGAATGTCTAGGTATCTTGGGATATCGTAATTGTCGCTGAGCGGTTTCACCCATATATCAGACCTCGGGATCGATGGACGAACGGCTATTCTGTCGTATCGGACGACACAAGACCGACCACGATCAACAATAACAGCACAACCATCGAAAAAGTGCCTTTGAGGCAAGCGACTGTGGTGTCGGAAGCAGATTTTAGTTAGAGTGACTCCAGCGCCGGCGAAGGCCCACCGATGTCGATGAGACGGTGTCAGGTCTGAACGTCTGGATATATCGTCGTCAAATCGTTGGATAGTTATCACCATCATTCGCAGTATACGGTGACCCATGAGTATTATACAGCATGTATTGTGAGTATCACGAGTGTCTCATCGATGCCAGGGTGCTGGCGGCGGTGCAATGTTTCTTGCTACCACGGAACACCTGCGACACGATGTCAGCCCCGGGACGGCAGTCGTTCAAGACAACTCCGACACATACGACGCACTGAGAGCGTTGGCGATCTCTCCTGACAGGGCTGAAGCATCAAAAACATCGCTCACACAACACGCTAAATGGCCAAAAGGCGGAGGACTGGCGGAATGAGGCGTTCACCGCCGACTGTCTCGACGCCTGGATGCATCAGCCAAGACTGTCGGACTGCAAACAAGACATGACTTCGGGAGTGGTATGATCTCGGTGACCCTGATCTCCAGAAAGTAGACATAAGGACCACAGAAGGGGCGAGCTCGATCTCTTCTTGTCGCCGTCACCGTCATCACCATTCGTGACTTTCCCATCGGCCATGACGGGGGAGTTCATTCTCGCGTGCATCCGTGCTCCTCTCCGTGCCATGAGGGTCTTCCTATGTCAGGCTCCCAGAGGTATAATGCGATCTCCGCTTCAGGCTCACGTTCGTTCGTTCGGCACCATCACATCATGCTAGTTAGCACTTCCTGAGCATGGTCCAAACCCAGCCATTCCTGCGCATCTCGCCAGGTGCTCAGACGTCCGAACTTTCTAAATGGGTAGGGAGTGGCCAGGACCAAGAGTGTGACAAGATCTGAAGGCGACTGACACCATCTTTCAAGGGTGGTGCTCGACGCAGGCGAACACAGTAAAACGCTTGACGGGCAACGAGTGTAGTTGTCATGCTTGGAGAAAACTGCAAAGGTGAGCTACATGGAGAGAAGAAAGTGAGATGGAAGTGAAACTCGAAGCGACAACGTATGAATCGAGGCAACCGAAGAGGAATTCGAGGAACTGGCGGGCTACAGCCCACTCGTGGCAGTGCCGCACCACTTCAACGGACTCACGTGACTTGCTCGATTTGGTGGGGTTTCAAATTTCAAATTTCAGGGGCCTCCGCTGGCCAAGATTGGACGTTTCAGTGAATGTCCTTGTCTCGAATATGGCTTCATCCAGCCTGGTCTTGCGGCAACACTTGCAGGAAAATTCTCATGTTGTGACAATTGCAGCCGATCAATCAAGCGGGGCGCCGACGAATGTGCTGGCACAAGTCAGATGATACCTCCTGCTGCGTCCCGCATAGGCAGGGGGACCAAATCAGACGTTCCTGGAAATATGTTGCACAAAGGTTCAGTACCAGCACGACAGGATTATGCTGTCAAAAAACGTGTGTCCCCCTCATAACCCAAGCCTACCAGGGACCGAACCGCTGACGGAATCTCGTGTGACTCAGGGACCTTATCGTTCGGATACTGTAGTGGGTGCCACACTGTCGTGGTCCCTTTATAATATTACCTTTCAGTCTGGTGTAGAGAATCGAATGTGACATACTACCCAGCTGGAGATGACTCTAGGTGAAGGGACGGAAGCCAAGAATAAAAACCAGTGCGTCAAATCAGATTTCTCCTAGGTCCAACGAAGACGATCCCGCAGATAGAGTACGGTTTATCTCCACTCCCTCATCCCGCCCCCCCGCTCCACCTGACTGGTCGAATTAGACTCTTTGACAACATCTTCACTTGAATCCCTTACATTCTAGCGTCATGTCAAGTGCCCAAGCAAGTACGCATCCATTGCTTCTGTTTCAGTGGTAGTCGTTCATCTCTGACGCGTCCCATGGTCATCAATGATCCCACATCGGTGTGGCACCCATACGACTGATAAGGTTCGCCATCCATCGGTCAGCCCGGTTACCAGTAAAGAAAAATAGTGTAATCTCGCTCCAAGAAATCCACGGGATCAACAAACTGCCCAGCCCGGATCCCCCCGGAAAGTATAACTTGGTTGGAGGCTCATCCAAAAATAACATGGCGGGGACATAGCTTTTCACACCAGAAAAAGGTCCTGAACAGCATCACCACGCTCGGAACGCTTCCTGAAAGGTATGATTCGGTCCCGCGGCTACGGCTGAGATAATATAGTTATGCGACGGTCGGTATCTCATTTTCGAACGCCTTCAACTCAATAGGGCTTACTCTGGTTACTTTTCTTCCTCTGAGCACTCGTTGTTTATCACCCATTTCGCGCACTTTCTTTGCCTGCCGAAGTTCCGCGTGTTGGTACTCGCGCACGTCTGGTTGTGCACACCAAATTGCGCCTTCCCGGTGTCTGTCATGAAGAAAATGAAGGTAGATGAGTCTATTACTCACCCCATTACCTCTCAGCACGAATCTCGCTATGTACGTTCGTTTGCAGTTACCTATCGACGGCCTGGGTTCGAATTGCAGCCGTTCAGGGACTCCTTGGACAGATAGTCGCGATTGACCGAATACCCAGTGATGTTCACGCATTGTGGCTTTTTGTTCACCACATACCAATTGAATGGTTTTTGCACGCACGATGACGAGCAATCTCTGTACACGCTCTCTTCCGAATTCGGTAGACTGGTGGAAGATTCAATTCCAAGTCGAGGCGCAAATGTTCAATTTTCCGCACTAATGCAACGCAGATCTTTATCGCCGGATGCTAAACATCGTCGAGCTTTTACTTTCACTGTCTCCGGGTCGTAAGTTCCTCGTATGGATCCGTACGCAGAGCGCTCACTTGTTCGTTGGCATGATCACACCCAGTCGTAGTCAGCCGTAACAGTTAAGTGATGGCAACCAAGATTGGGAGTACAATGAAGTACATGGAAGCGCAGAGGAAGTCGACGAAGACAAGAGGTTGGGTGAATGTGGTATGACGGTCGACCTCTTACAATGTGGGCTTAGTGACAGCGGAACTCAAGTTTGAAAGATAGGTCATGACTACAGGGGATCGTCATTCACACTAGCTGGGGAATCAGTGGGGATGCAATGCAAACAACTTTGAACGCACACACTATACACCCTTTCCGCTCAACCCTTATGCCATCCTTTCCTCAGTTTCTCCCCGTTAACCTTCAATCCCAGCCCCAGTGTCCCACATCAAAACGTGTGTCGCCTATTGGAACATGCTTTGTTGCCGGACCTGCCCCCTCCCAGGACACGGACTAAATCATACTTTCGGAAAACAGTGTCTGCACAGGGTCCGTTACGTTCAGGGTTTTGTTTTGTTTTTTATCTGTGTGCGTGCCAGCTTTGATGCATGCTCCCTGGGTTCAGTACCACAAGCTCCATCAAGCGTTTGATGGACTCAGGGCTCCATTAGGCGCAAGACCCAGCTCCCATGCCAGACGATGTAAATTCCTAGTTCATGGCGACTTACTATCACTGTCGGAAGGACTCTGTAAGAAAAAGATTCACCTGGCCCGTCCCTCGGACTGCTCCGTTGCCTAGATATTTGAGATATTTTTCAGAGGGTTTCCCCTTAAACGTCAGTGCCTCGAGATTGGGCCTGACTGTTCAAGTAGGTGCCGCATCATGGGACGCCTTATGAGATAATATACCCCATGCTCTTGGGATCATTCATGCCAAATGTCGTGTACTGCAGCGGGGAATCCATGGGTGACGTGGTGACAGAGGAAGAGGAACGAAATGATCTACAAAAACTAGGTCAGCAGATGGATTTTTCACTCGTCTACGGAGAACAATCTTGCAAGTAATAGCACATCACCTGTCCCTAAGGCCGCTGAATAGTGCTCAGTTCGGTCATGTTCTTCAGTGTTTCATTTCTTGACGGATCCTCTCAGTCATCGCTTCATTGAGTATCAATATTGATCCCAACTGCGTTGCCCGGCTCGACGAATACTTGGCCACTGCTAACAACGTCACTCACTCGACCCACCAAGGGCTCTATTGTAGTGTTCCGGCACCCGCGTCACCGTCTTCTTCGTCGGTAGCTCCGGCAGTACCGCCCCGTCAGACAAGGTCGGCACCGGTGCTTTCGGGGGTGCCACGCTTCCGGCAGAAAAGTAAATTCGCATTCAAGATGACAATGTCGGGGAGTACCAACGAGTGGGAAGCAGCCAGAACCGGATGAGCACTCTACAACTCGCTCGGGGTGGGCGGCAGAAAAGATGGAGCGCTCAACGGGTGCCTTAGCGTACGACAACAACTTCAAAGTAGAGAACGAACCCCGTTTTAGGGCTGTTGTAAGGGTCGACTTGAGAGTCGATTTGGCCGACCCAAAAGCGCTCCGTACTTTGACATCCACCGCCTTCGTGTGTTGATTTCGCTGGGAGTGAATAGTGCTTTGACAGCGAACACAAACAGACTGGATTGCGAGACAAAGCTACCAGCGGAGACACGCGAGACAGGGAACAAAAACGGACAAGGGCGAAACCAAAACTACAGCAACTGGGAGCAGGCGGGTGGGGTGAAAAGCTAGTGGGAAACTACGAGCAGACCACCGACGTCGAAGAGCTAAGGCAAGATGCTCGACCGTGCAGATCGAGCAATATGCTTTTCGTCGTCGGAGCCCAAAATCGAGCTTCCTATGACGTCGTGCCGTCGTCCCGGAAGCGTTCCTTTCTAACTAACCTCTAAATCAACTCCGTTCTCAAATCAGCATTCAAAGTGGCCCCGAAATGGCGCATGATTCTACTTTAACTCCCCTAAAATATTGACGGGCAGCGGTGGCGTGCATCTTGCTAGGCAGCGGCCCTGACATAAGTAGGAAGCAAGCACTCGATGCTGCCGCCTACCGAATACAACTCTGATCGGTGGCTGTATTTACTGAGTACTTGTCTATGGAGCCATCCGCGCACTCGGACACATTGATATGCAGCAGTGCCAGCATCAATTCTCGCTGCTGGTTGCTGTATGTGTTACGACTCACTTCCACGTATATGAAGCTCCTTGTTCTGCTGGCAGAGTGTAGGCTGACGAAACTTTTTTTACACAAAGCCAAGGCCTTGTAAATTCGTCGTGGGACGTTACACTGACGATATACTACATGCAACAATACACACTCACACTCACACTGACGCGAGAGTTGAATCAACCTACGACAACCGATATACGTACTCGTACAGACATTTCCGCAATCAAGCTTCAGAATTCGATCTCATAGTCGCCCTCGAGACCCTCCTGACCTCCGGTCCCAGACCAGGCTATGAAACCTTTGTGGCGCACCTCGATCTTGTTTCCTGTGACGTTGACAGTAGTCTCTGCCGGGACCTTGGCGCCACCGAACGCACCCACACCGAGCTTATCGGATGGTGTGGAACCACCAGGGCCATGGACGAACAAGGCGATAACCTGGGTGCCAGTACCTATAAGAACTAGAATGGAACCCTTGGACGGATCCTCGTGGGCGACTTCGTTGGCGATCGCCAAGTATTTGTCGAGTTTTTCGACGAGTTCAGGGGCAATCTTAATTCCCAGCAAGGCAAGAACTGTGGCTTCTGTCAGAGTGACTACCAGAACGGAACCTGGAACGTGCGTACTTTCTCTGGCACCATGAGTGGACATAATTGCAGAGCAAAAAGGATTCAAACGAAGACGTTGTTAAAGGAGCCTGAGCAAAACAAACGAGATTCAGTGGTCTGAGAGTAGGAGGGGGGGGGATGGTGCATTACCTCTGCGATAGGTTCGGTAGAGCGGGGTGGAAATTACTCCCTCAGAGTTTTTATACACCACTGCTGTCCCTCATTTCCCCGCTGCGGACACGACGTTCACCACGAATAGTCCCAGGACCACTGAATAATGTGCCATATATCCCGTTCAGGTATACGCACAACGCCCGGAGATAATGCGTCCTAATATGCGTACGGCACCTCTCCGAATGATCTTCGGCAGCCTGACGAGTGAGGGAAATCTAGGAAGACAGCTCGAGATATGCCCTCTGTCGTCTGGATGGTGGTGTGCTCAACTGTTCATACAGTATTTGATAGAGATAATCACCATCGTATACCGGAACGACGTTGATACAGGTAAAAATAACCGCTGGGAATGACATACGCTATCGCCGTCCAAGAAAGACCTGGTGGAACCCATCATATGATGCAGCTGAGAAAGTACGATTCACATGGGCGCCGTCGTTTCCTTCTTCTTTTCCCCCTGAAAACGACACAGGACGGAGATGAAGTTCTTGCGCTCTATGAGGGCCCTAAATCTAATCAGCCCATGTGCAGACGGACTTCCTAAAAAAACTTCACTTGGCCCTGTAGGTATGATGACATCTGAGTCATGCAAAGGTCATGTTCCGATATCTCTGCCCGATTGTTGTAATGCAGCACTCCAAAATTCGTGTTCACGGCGTTGATAGCCGAGAGCCTGGGGGATACAGTCGCAGGAACGTCAAGGCCAGGTTGATTTTGCGTCGGTGGTGTGGTTTGCGACAGGAAGAAGTTTGGATGATCAGGCAGATTTCATAGACGAATAGCAAAGAAAAGTGTGGGGGATCGCTGTAACGATCGAACATCACGCCACTGAATCACGTGCTGATTGCATCACAGCTTGTCCTCGCTCAGTGCTCAGTGATACCAACAGGGTCACACACTGTGCTCTCTATCGTAATGTACTGGCCCCAGTCTCGGGAGTTCGACATACTGTAGAATGTGGATCGCTCGATATTCCGTTTTGCCCCATCACAACCCCGGACTGCTTAGACTCTCGGTATCGGATCAAATGTAGACTTGGACGCTTGCACGTTTTATCATGTTATCCTGACCTCGTCTCTCTCTGCTAGTTCAAGAGCCTCGTGCCACCCGTGCTCCACATTAATGTCGTTGTGAGTTTGGTCGTTCTTGAATTTCGCATGTTGTATTCAACAACAGGCCTTCACGGCTCAAACACCAGCCTTCATGTCGTGTTGCACCAGTCATTATCGATTACACAAGGTACACACAAATCGCAGACACGACACCGACACCAGCTCAACTTAGTATGCTCCGAATGTTGATAATCAAGTTCTCATGCAATACAGACATCTAGGCTGGAGGTGCTGTGTCATGACATTGTTACCGATCAAGGAGGACACCACTGGCATGACTCAGGCAATATCTTGTGGGACCTAACCATACTTATTCAGGCAGTCCGTTTGTGCGCGGATGAATTGGGTTTAGGGCCTCCGTAGAGCGCAAAGACTTCATCTCCGTCCCGTGCCGTTTTCAAGGGAAAAAGAAAAGGAGAAGAAAAGAAAAGACGGCGCCCATGCTAATTATACTCTCTCAGGAGATCCGTGGCGTGACGTGGGTTCTCTTCACGTCTTCCTTGGGCGGTGATAACCTCATTTCCAGTGGCTATTTTGACTTGCCACATCAACTTCGTTCCAGTGTACGACCGTCGTTATCTCTGTCGAAAAGTATTGTAGGAACAATTGAATGCACAATTCAAACAGGCAGTAGAAGTTATCTTTGTCTCCCCGGAGTTCTCTCGCACGTCAGGTCCACCGGGGATCGTACTGATGGGATGATTGGAAAGCCTTACCGATCGTATAGACGCCGGACGCACCATGGGATACATTGTCCGAGGGCGTTGTGTGCACGCCTAAATGGGACATATGATGCAACGTTCAGTGATCCTGAGATTATTCATGGTAAACGTCGTGTCCGCAGCGGGGAAAATGTGGGGTGACGGAAGGAGGGGCAAAAGTGGTGCATAAAAGCTCAGAGGGACTGATTTCCTCCCCACTCCATCGAATCCATCGTAGAGGTAATATATCATCCCTCCTACCCACAGACTGCTGATATTTCACTCAGGCTCTTCAACATCTTCATTCACTCGAGACTCTTTCATTCTGTGCACTCATGTCCAGCGGCCAGAAAAGTTTGTTATTTTCCCTTGTCGTTTCAGTAATCCACTCCTAACATATCGCCTAGTCGTTGACTCGCTGGGCATCAAGCTTGATCCTGCCCTTGTTTCCAAGTTCGACGAATACTTGACCGCTGCCAACAATGTCACCCATTCGAGCCCGGCCAAGGGTTCTGTTCTAGCAGTTTTGGGCGATGGCACTCGCGTCACCGCCGCCTTCATCCATGGCCCTGGTGGCGTCACCCCGTCCAGCAAGGTCGGTATTGGTGCATTCGGGGGCGCCGGGCTTCCGGAGGAAGTCAAGCTTCACGTTGAGGGAGATGACCTCAAGTTGTACCATCAAGGTCATTTAGCTTGGGCAGGGACTGGAGGCCAGAAAGATCTCGGCGGCGACTATGACATCATCTTGTAAGGTCGGGTCGCAAAAACGTGTGTAAGAGTACGTGCTGGCTGTCGTAGGTTGATATCTGGTGTCGGTATGGATGTATACCGTACTTCATTGCATCGTCAACGTGAATTACATCCCACAGTGGACCTGCTAACTTGGGAGAGATAAATGTTTGGAAGACCAGCAACGCACGCAACTTCGTGGGTTCACAATACCGTGCCCAAACGCGTTCCCTGCCCCATTATATGAGTATTTGTTCGACTTGGGGCTAATAATGAGATCTTTTGTTGAAACCTCAACATCAGAGTCGTATCTGCACTCGCCGCGTCTGAAGCATATGCTCTATAAACACACTATGTATATAATACTACCCGCCGGTTGAAATCAAGAGACAAGGCTCGCACCCCTTTGTTCATTTTTGTCCTGTATTGGAGCGGGTAGCCTTATGTAGGACCACTGTGCGCAGCAGGTGGGGAAGTCGGAGTTCACTAGGAGTGATTACATTATAAACCTTCCATCCCATTGGCCGCTGCGTGGGGGCGTGTAAGAACCAGTTCAACTCGCTCGCTAGTCGAGCAACGAAATTTTCTGGTCAACGAGGTAGGAAGAGTCTCAAAGGCCGAATTAGTTTACATGTAGCTTTCACCCTTTCTCGTTACCCCATGGATCCGTGCTCTCAGCGGTACACGCGGTGGGAACTTGTTGAACACGTTTCCAAACTGTGCGCACCTCCTGTACGTGCATTAGTGCTGATATCATGTCAACCTGAGTGGAGCATCATCAAACGCTAAACCGTGGACCTGATGCTCTCGTTTGAGAGGAACACATACACTCGTACCACAGGATGACTGAAGCCTTCTACTTCGACTGTATCACACGCACGTCCGACATCCGGGACATGTAACAAGTATCGAAGAAATCTACTAGACGGTACGTTGCCACATGTTTTAGTTTGGTCCGTACTTTAGTCCGAAGTCAGATCAACCCTTCGCGACTGGATTTTAATCAAGACTGTCACCGCGACGACAATGTGGGGGCTGACGCGCCAACCTCGGACATATATAAGCCCGTCCATCGTCTCACCCTCTTCTCTAGTTTCTTCTCTTCGTCTGCTCTCTCTTCTCTGCACTCGCTCCGAGTCTCGCTATGATCTTGTTTCGCTCTATCGTTGTGGCTACCCTTCCGAGTCGACTCCACCTAGGACGGCAATGCTCGTCCGTCGAACGTCGTTGCGTTCGCCCGTGCCACTGAAGATGGTGTTTGGTCGGTCTCAGATCCTGTCGCCCATCCCTGCTCGCTACCCTGCAGGAATGACCGAGGTTGATCGACTTGTGCGGCCCTTTATCAGCAAGTCAATCGACATGTCCTACCGTTTGTTTTTGATTTCGTTCCACAGCCATGACCGTCTTCAGTGTGGCATTCGGACGTCGCGGCACCTGGCAAGACGTGCAAGGACGCTTCCGTCGATTGGCTTGTTGCTTGAACGATGAACCCAGCACAGCTTGGTAGTCCGGACGAACGAGCGTACATCTCAAGGAGGGTTCGTACCGCCTCTCCGACGAGCGGATCTGGAGAGATTCTCCCAGCGCGGGGAAGGACCCGGACGCGCACGAGAAGAAGCTCCCTACAAGATCAATGAACGAGGTAGTTTTCGAGACGGACTGCGACGATGAGGAGAGCCCTTGCCCTCGCGATCCTTACGTCTTGCTTCCGACAACGTGGGTCGTCGAGGTCACGGGTCGACATCGCAAGGTCTCTGTCTCGTTTGTGATCGGAGCTAGCGGGCGTTCATCCTGGCAACGCTTACTACGGGCCAGACGGTCAGTAATGCCGTGTGAACGGCCTCCCATCTTCCGGTACTCCACCCGTGGGTCATTGAGTTACATCATGTACCCGTTGCTTCCAGTTCATCGGGGGCCTGGTCAACCATGTTTCCAAAATAATCGTAAGTGTCGTGAATGACATTAGATCCGCACCTGACATGATTGCATACAGGCACTGGCAAGGAGATGCTACCAAGACACTTTGTGCCATACACCATTGCTCGGACAAGACGGTGCTCAGCTTGGTGCTGACAAGGACCCCATAAGTACCGTATGATACCCCCGGAATGGCAATGGTAACTATCCAAGGGCCTGACAAGGCAGTATGTTATACCCAGGTGTTTAAGCCTAGTGCTGGATCGCTTTGAAAAACCACGGTTGTTTGTCAAAAGGTTTGTGGTTGCCGTTGATCCTTGCGGGCTTTACTTTGCCTGACACGACAGAATACCCGTTCGCCCTTGACTTAGTGATCAGATACCCAGTCGAACGGCTCGACAACGGCTACGGCGCTCCAAGATACCCAGGTGTCCAAGCCCGGCGCTTGACAACCTCCCGGACGTCGATAATAGGGGCCGCCCCAACGGCAGGTCCCGACATGATGGCACTGGATCGCCCTACAATAATCCCCAACAACTCAGAGGTCATTTGTCAGAATGGTGCGTGGTCCGGGTCTATTGTTGTTGCCGTTGATCCTTACGGGCTTTATTTTGCCTGACGCGACAGAATGGCCGTTCGTCCTTGACTTAGTGATCAGATACCCACTCGGACGGCTCGACGATGATTACGGCGCTCCAAGATACCCAGGTGTCCAAGCCCGGCGCTTGACAACCTCCCGGACGTCGATAAGGAGAACCGCCCCAACGGCAGGTCCCGACAAGATGGCACTGGATTACCCCACAACGATCCCCTCCAACTAAGAGGTCGTTTGTCAGAAGGGGGCGTCGTCCAAGTAAAAA
>JBBPLV010000138.1:0-32911 GCA_038089975.1 Boletellus ananiceps | reverse complement strand
TTCTGTAGCCCAGAGTGAGCTCTTTCTTTCATACTCCAACATGTTTAGATCAGGTTAGGGGGTATTGGGGAATATCAGCTTTAGTGCAAAACAAGCAAACATTGGGACAGTTGTTTGAGCCACTGTACGCTTCTCATGTTTCAGCATGGGCTAGACTCTTCCAGAAGTCTAGAACCATTGCACCAACAGGTGAAACACTTCTTTTTCATCAGATGTTTCATCTATATTGAAACATGCTTCTTATTGTTTCACCTACTGTTTCAGATATTACTCATCTGTTTCACTATAGTGTTTCACTATTCAGTCTGAGATTAAACCTTAATACCAGATTGTATATAAACCTGGCCCTTTGGCCCAAATATGATACAAGCAGTTCAAGGAGTTCTTTCTCTGAGACCTGAGTGCCCTTCCCTCATCTTTCCACTCTTCACTCAGAGCACTACTCTTTCACTATCACCTATCCTTGACCTTGTCAACCACACACTCTGTGTTGCAAATCTCTCTATCTCCAACTAGAAGTGAGTCTCTACACTTCAAGCTTATCCCTTGGCTATCCCTTGGTCTGTGCCCCCTTTGGAAGTGCCTGTCCCCTTCCAAAATTTGTTACAGTTCACCCCTTTTCTTTCTTCCATGTCTTCTTTTCTCACCATTGCTGCTTATTCTCTCTTGCTTACTTTGTCATCTGACCAGCCAGACCCTTTGTCATTCTTGATTACTCTAGGTCCAATCCAACCTAGACTTCCTTTACCATTTTCAACCAACATGTCATTCTTGCTTATGCCTTCATCCAATCCAACTTGGATGCCTTTGCTGTTTCTTCCCTTGTTCTTCCAAAATGGTAGTTAGTCTATGCACATCCTAGATAGGTATATAAATCTTCATAGTCTAGCCTTGTACCCTAGGCTAGACTTACCTGGCATCACCATACAATCTACTGCATTCCCTCTACATCTTTCATCTCCTCATCCACCAGCAAGATTTCTCCTTGACTGGAAGTCCCCTTGTTACTGTAGAAAGACCCTTGGCCCCTATGTCCCCTCATCCCTCTGTAGGAAAACCCTTTGGATAATGTCCCCTTGTCCTTGCCTCTTCATCCACTAAGTCTACACTCATCTCTACCTGGGCCAAGTATGTATAACAGTATTCATCTACTACACAGTACATGTAATTACTATCTCACATGCACTGTACTGTACATTAAATATATTTAGGAGGGTGACAGCCCTTGACACACCCCTTACAACAGCAGGGTGTGCATAAGAGCATTTTTCCCTAAAAGCAAATAGTCACCTTTGTGTTGTGTAGCACTAGCTCTGTCAGTTGCTACATATCAATAGACACTTATCCAAATAAAAGTAAAAGGGACTGTTATCATTGGTTATATTATTACTTAACCACAACTTCTGCCCTCTCACAAACACTCCATATATATGTGCAAGAAGGTATAGTCTTCAAAAGATACAGAACATGAACTGCAAAATAAGATATTTAAAGGTTAGCTCATAAACTTATTTGATGTTCTTGTTGAAAGGGGAGGGGTTGGAATTGAAACCTCACAGATTCAAAAAGCAATGTCCTCATCATTGCAAGAAGCCTTCAAAGTCTAAGAATGCCTCATCCAATGACAGCATCCAAAGAACCAGCACTTCAACAATAAGCCATGGCTCTTTGGGCACATCTGTGGTGCTTGTTATTCCTGACATATCACCAGTGGAAGAGTTAATGATAGCAATTTGAAGAGGCTCGAGGGTAGACGCGTTGAGACTGTGTCGGGTGCACGAAGATGGAGTATGGCAATCAATAGAGCTAGCCAGCGACTCAACGGAGCGAACATAAGTTGGCAAGGGACTAATATTCGACTTGTTCCGTTTGTCTCCACAGAATTGTGTTTTGGCTCCCTCTTGCTGTGGGTAAGTTTCATCGGAACCATGGGCTATATTATCCCTGATATTGGTAGATTGAGATGGCAGAAAACCGTTCTTGAGTCTCTTCTTCACGTACTCGAAGTGGGTCACTGGAGGGGATGCGATGTGTGCTACACGTTTCTTCATTGGACGAGGCTTGTAGACGTTGGAGATTTCAAGCCTCCCAGAGAATTCGACCACGTCAGCTGGATCGTTTCCATCCGGTGCTTCGGCTTCGTTGTTGACGTAATCTGCAATGTTCGCCCCTAGGTCTAACGTGAACATGGCGAGGGCGGGATCGAAGGGTGATTGATTCAGAGAAGCTTTGGGTTGTATGAGATTGGACTCCCCATCGAATGAAGCGAGAGAGGTAGCTGGAGAGGAAGGGGTTATTACCACTATATCCGTGTCATCTGCGTTCGAAAGCTCGGTTTCGAGTTCGGTCGCCGACACGGCGGGAGATCCGTCGCGTCCCATTGTCCTCAGCATATCCTTTCTCCTGGTACTCCTTCGTCCATCCCATCTCACAATATGGGATTCGGATTCAGCGAGGCCTGAAAGTTCCGGAGGCACCTTGATTTCCTTGACCACGATCACAGATGCACCGATTTCACCAGCCATCATGTCTAGGGTCTCCAGCGACTCTTCCAGCTGCTCAAGAGGAAGTCCAACGAGCATTCCGGAATCGGAAACGCCAAGCTCATAGTACGCCCGACCTCCGCCTTCTAGAAGGCGCCATTTGAGCTGTGTAACAAGACGGGCAAAGCGAGCCGGGGTGGGAGATAGGAGCTGGAGTTTGTACTCAACGTTCCCCTGATTTGAGGACAAAGCTATGAGAGGAGGGAAAAATAAGAAGGTGTGCGGACCTCGTCAGCCTCTGGGACAAGTTTTGGGATTCCATTATGCTTGGGAAAGGAAGACAGGAGGATGAGCGAGTCCCATGGGCTGGGTGCTCGTGGACTCTCCGAGTCGGATTCTCCGAACATGAAACACTTGTCTTCGTTACTGGACAGCTCCAGATATTCGAGTCAGCATTACGGTGTTATCGATACGAATTGAGCAGCTCCCTTGGAGGACTGACTCGGACTTGTACCACTGACAGATTGCACGTGACTCCCGCTGGACGGTCCAGCACAACCACCTGACCAGACCAGTCTGACCCTCCGGGACCAACCATGCCACCCGCAACGTCTTCGCCGGCAAGTTTCCGATCCCCCTCCTGCAACGCATCTCACCTTCTCCCAGATGACAATGAAACGCATCCACCGTGAAATAGCCGACGCGAAGAAGGAAGACCTCGGCGCCATCACCCTTGCACCCACCCAGGACAACCTTTACCACTGGAAAGCCACCATACCAGGCCCCCAGGGCAGCCCGTACGAAGGAGGCGTTTTTCGTGTCGATATTCAACTTCCCCTCGATTATCCGTAAGTCTTAATTGCCATTCACCCTCTCGCGAACTCACGCATCCCTCCCCAGTTTCTCGGCACCCAAAGTCACCTTCACTACAAGGTTGGAAAGATGGCAGTGGTCGCTGTATTGGCGCTAATTTCTGCGTTAGGATATATCACATGAATGTTTCTGATAAAGGAAGCATATGTATTGACATCCTCAAACAGAGTTGGTCGCCCGCGCTGTCACTCTTCAAGGTCATGCTCTCCCTTTCTTCACTTCTCACGGACCCCAATCCACGTGCGTACACCCTTCTCTTCCACCCGACATATCTCCATCTTCGTCTTTTCCGCAGATGACCCACTAGGTGAGAGCCGACGTTCAACATTTCATACATCATAGCTGATAGGCGGCTAGTTCCCTCAATCGCCACCGAGTACATGCGCAACCGAGCTCAGCACGACCGGAGCGCGCGACGCTGGACGGACCTTTACGCTCGCCCGCCATCGCCACCACCCCAACTGACATTGGCTTCGACATCAATTTCCGGATCGAACAACAGAAGAACAAAAGGCAAAGAAAAGACAATAACCGCACCATCTAGCAGGAGCGAAAGCGTTGTAGCCAATGGCAGTGGTACTCTGCACACCAGGCGACAACCGCGGTCCGAGCCCATAGTTATCGATGACTTTGGTGACGAGGTGTCCTCCGTGGTCTCTGCAGCGCCCCGTCAGTGCAGAAGAAAACGCCGAAGAGAACCAGACATCATAGACGTTGATCATGGGGAGGAAGAGCGGACACGCAGTAGACTCAGAGTTGCGCATGAGTACCTGAGTTCACGCTCGTGCCCCTCTGGAGAGATTATTGTCATCGATGATTAAGCACTATGGTATCCTGTCCATGATAGTACTACGAAGGCACCCCCTGGGGAGGGGTAGAATTGATAATATTTTGCTACTTAACTATCGAGTTACTCCGCTCCGCAATTCCATTTTTTTTATCGAGATGGTAGCTGTCTTGAAGCGCAAACGAGAAGACGGGTCAGACGAAGACGAAGTAGAGCTGGATGCAGGAACTGCCAAGGTCCTCGTGTCACAGACGGTCTAGTGCAGATCAACACTAACGTATACTTATACAGAAACATAGGCTTCCGACGGGGAAAGAACTTCGAGCACTGAAGGATGCAGCGGATTTGTATCAGTCGAGTTCGTTCAAACTTCAGGTAACACAACTCATTTCGCGATCTCCTTGCTCGCTGAACATCAGCCCAGATTGACGCCTTGCTTCCCAACGTGGTGCCGAAAGAATCACCCAGAGCATCCCTGGACCAATTCCTGTTCTCTCTTCGATCGCATCTTTTGTCGCTTCCTTCTATCCGACCACAGCATCCTCTCACCGCTGCTCATGCATTGTCGGAGAATGGTGTCACAGTGCCATTTGCCCTGCCTCACCCAACCAAAGACACAAAATGGACTGTGGCATTCGAACCCCCATCGGACATCTACGTCGTAGGCAGCTGGGCGAATGGAATCAGTGTGAAAAAGAAAGATAGCAAACATTTTGGAGTCGACCTCTCCGTTGAGATGCCTCCAGTACGTCTCGTATTTCAATTGCTTATATAGGTTGCTCGATCTGCCACAGTCGCTCTTTCAAGAGAAGGATTACCTGGATGCACGGTACTTTCACAAGCGTTCTTATTACCTTGCCGTAGTTGCGCAATCAATATCCACTTCTTTCAAAGTGGATGTTTTTTATGGAGCAGCCCTAAGCGACCCACGCCAAATGGTCCTCGTACTTCGTCCACGGAAAGGTAAACACTTTGCGACTCAATTTTTCGCAGCATGACATGAAAGCTCAGGGACACCACACGACTTCTCGGAAGCGCGTACTGAAATCCGCATTATTCCTGTTCTTCCTCCGTCTCATCCTATATCTATTCATCGACTCTCCCCATCTCACTCCAATGTCCGCATTCAGCCAGATTCAGACGCCCTTCGTTTCGCGTCGAATTCTTCCACGCCCATATACAACACAGCCATCCTTCTCTCCACTTTCCCAAAACTCGCGTTACTGTCGACCAATGAACTTATCCAGTCCACTCCTGCTTTCAGGGATGCCCATACATTACTTCGCGTGTGGGCAAGTCAGAGAGGGTATGGTGAAGGTACACTATGTATTCACGGATTTGAAGGAAAAGGTTCATGGTGGGCTTCTATACTGGGTGTGCTCGCCAATGGGGAAGAGCCTGTTTCTACTTCTGGAAAACGGAATGCTGGTAGGAGATCTGTCGGAAAGGGATTAAGTTCGTATCAACTCTTCCGGGCATCACTAGACTTTTTAGGTAAGACACTTGTTCTTTCCCCCTGTATTCGTGCTTATACAGCTCTGTCAGCCAAGCAAGAATTTGGGAATATAGCTACGTTCGTGAAGACTACCAACGGACACAGGGTAAGTCAATAGAACGCTACTTAACTTGAGACTTAGGACTATCCGTCAAGTTCCCACCAGAGGAATATTTGTCCCACCATTCCGCTATTTTGGTGGATGCAACCTCCACCATAAACTACTTGGTTGATATTCCTCTGACTTCCCTTGATATGGTATAGCCACTTAGTTGCTCAATAACCTGACGCCCACTGACACTTTCAGGACAGCTTCGATACGATGCGCAAAAAACGCTTGAGCAGCTCAGTGATTCCGCTGAAGCGGACGACGTGTTCGTGAGTGTATTCCTGAAGGACCAAACACATCTCTTCAAACGGTGTGACGCGGTCATACGGCAAGTCGGCATAATTTTGTTATAAACGTGGTCTTGACTCTTACAGAGTTGAGCTTTCCCGCGTGTCGAAACATCAATCGACATTCAGGTCTGTGGAGTATGGGACCTCTGAGAAGGCACTCCTTGCAGCAATTTCAAGGATCCTCCGGCGGGGTCTTGGGGACCGTGTACGGGCAATCGCAATTTATCACTCGTCATCGAACGTACGAGGCATTGCGGAACCATCGAGTCCTCCACGGTTGTCTGTTGTTCATTTAGGACTCATCTACAGCTCCGGCAACGCGTTCAGGCTTGTTGACCACGGACCCACTGCTGAGGAACAAAGTACTGTAGCCATTGAAGAGTTTCGGCGGCTGTGGGGTCAAAAGGCCGAGTTACGTCGATTCAAAGACGGACGTATAGCTGAGAGTGTCGTCTGGGAGGTCCAAACTTCCGATGAGAGAGCCCACATTCCGGCCTCTATTGTCCGCCATCTGCTACATCTTCACTTTGGAATTCCGATTGCAGATATTCAGACCATCGCAACTTTGCTCGATGCGAGACTTCGCCTTCCAGATCAACTAACAAGCCTTCAACATTCAGGCATGACTAGAGGATTCAAGGCTGCTTTAACTGCCTTTGATGGTATAGTGAAGAGCCTCAAATCCCTGGATGAGAAGCTTCCCCTTGTTCTCTCGAACATTAGCCCGACATCCGATTATCTCCGATACACAAGCACCTTTAGCCCCCTTCCTGTTCCCCAGTCTTCCTCTCTCGCACTCCCTACTCCCCTCCGGTACCTTCCGCACATTCCCATCATCCTTGAGTTTGAGAAGTCTTCGAAATGGCCGGATGACCTTCGCGCCATTCAGAAGATTAAATTGGCATTCTTTGAGACTATTGCATCTTCTCTCATGACGGTTATCTCTGGTCTCCGCGCAGCCGTGCGCAATGAGCGACATTGCAAGTCAGACATCCAAGATAATGCCTCGCTTGAGATACTTACTCCCGAAGGCTGGGCGTTTGCTGTGCATATATGGCATGACCGAGAAGCAGTCCTGCTCGAGCGGCTCATGGTATCTGCCAAAACGCAAGTCCATCCTCACCCTCAACCTTTCAAAGACCAACACATGGCACGTCGGACTTTGGACCTCTACACGCGCAACTTCATCCATGCACCCAGACATCACCGCGCCATCGCTACCCTCTCTCATCGCTGCGTAGCATACCCGGGGACAGTTCGTTTAGTCAAACGCTGGCTTGCATCACATTGGCTTCTTGGGATTCACGTGTCGGAGGAAGCAGTGGAATTGATATGTGCCCGTCCATTCGTCGGTACCTCTCTTACATTTCCCGACACGGCTGTCAGGATACCGAGGAGCAAGGAGCGTGGATTTGCACTGGTGATCGAGTGTCTCAAGGACTGGAAACCTGAAAACCCACTTCATGTTCCTCTGTATGAGGATAGTAGTGCCCTGATGGAACTTTCGGTTGTTGCTGTAGGTTCCAAAGAAGGCGTATGGACAATTTCGACTTCAGAAGACCCAGGTGGCAAAATGTGGACTTCAAGTGGACCGGACGCTGTGGCTGCACACCGTCTATGTGCGCTAGCAAAGGAAGCCTATGATGTATTGCAAGATGCTAACGCTGACCCACACAGCGTTAAGGTACGAGCCACATTCAGGCCGGATGGCCGGCAGCTCATCGTAACCCGCAGCGGCTTTTCTCTCATGCGACAGATGACTACGACATTATTATGGAACTTGACCCTGCGGTGCTACCCAGGTACTACCAGAACATCGATGCAGATGCGTCGGTGTGGTCAAGGGGCCGTGCAGGTCAATCCACTGATGGCAACGCTGCGTCGCGCCCTGGGTTTGACCCAGCTCGCATGTTGCTCGATGATATGCAGGTGCGCAAGGTCTCCCTCTGAATATCTCTGTGCAGCCTCACCATTTTGACCAGTCGCTCTACTCGGACACGCTTAAATTCTTCTTCGACATTTATGGTGGGGATCGTATCGGTGCGATTTGGCTCCCGAACGTGTCTGGACTCCGGCCTTTCAGAGCTCTAGGAGGATTCTCAAGCATACCAGCCACTGAGGTGAGATCATTCGTGTACGCGGATGTGTCATTTATCATGCCATAGAAGAGACATTCGAAAGAAAAGGAGAAAAGAGACACCGTTCTGCTCAATCGACAATCCGTATTGAACGAACTTGAACGACTGGGCGCTGGTCTCATAAAAAAAATAACTGCACGCGAGAAATAGTTGTAGGCTATGCATACGGCTCGTTCTTTAGCGTACAAAATCTCTTACCAGAGCCGAAGTAGACGGAGAGGGAAGTAGTCAGGATGAGAGGATGGCCGTTTCTTGGATGATTGCTTTCGCCGCTTCGGAGCGAGGGGAAATGGCATAAGAGAAGGATTTGGGATGACTGCCCGTGATTCCGGTTCTATTGAATATTGCCACATAGGCTGGTAAATTAGACCTACCAGATCATTCCTGATTCGAAGTCTGCCTTGACCTCCACCGGGTTTCCGTCTTCATCTTTGCCGGGGCAAATGTTGAAAACAGTGAGGATGCACGCGACGGAAATCCACAAAGTTGCGTCTGCCATGAAACGACCCGGACAGATGCTGCGCAGGGAAGCATCAATGACTCCATAGAAAGGATGGCACATTAGAACTTACCGGCGTCCGTAGCCAAACGCCGCCGCCGCCGGATCGAGAACTTCCTCGTTTTCAGATCCATCTGGATTCAGGAATCTCTCGGGCATGAAGTCCATGGGCTGAAGATAGTTTCGCTCATCATGCAGGATCGTCCTGTCTCAGGGTTATCTCAGTTTCCGGCCTAAAGCGTTTTTCGAGGAATAACAGCTAACCAGGTGTTGCCGATTATCGTCGTTCCGGCAGGTATGAAATATCCATTATAGACGTCGTCCTTGGTGACCATGTGAGGAAGGCCTGGAGACGAGCGAGTAAATTCCGTTGATCATCCCCATCAGTGGCGAATAGTCACCAAGCGGAGCTACAGGGTTCCACCGAAGCACTTCTTTGACGATGGCATTAATGTATGGCATGGACGGTCTATCGTTGTAGTCAGGGAGACGTCCAGCTCCGATAACGGAATCGAGTTCCGCTTGTGCCTTGGCTTGAACGGCGGGGTGAAGAACCATGGCTAAGAAGAACGACGACAACGAAGAAACAGTCTGGGAGAAGTCAGTAAACTGCATTTTCGCCTCGAGTCACCTCCTTACACTTTCTGCGCCGGCTGAAGGCTCCAATGAGTATGGCGAAACTTTGGCATCAGCACCTGAGCTTACCGGCATATGCAAGACCAGCACACCCTCTGATTATCTCGACTTGTTCCTCCGCACCCTCCGTGCCAGGCAAATCGTTCATGAGGTGGGTAACGAAGCAAGGGGAAGCAGTTCCTGTGGCCTTCCAACAAGTTAGTCTGGTCCGTACCATATTGGCGACTGTACAAACCAATGCTTCCTGCACGGCTGAGAAAGGAGCATCTCGCATTTCCAGCACGTATTGCTTCCAGTACGCGGCCTTCTTCTGGAACCCCGCTCCAGGCATCCATCCGGGAACGTATTTCACTGTTGTATCATGATCAAGTTGGGACTATCACCACCAAGAATAGCACTCACGCCAAGGGAAGACGTCGACGAGAAATGCTCCTGGAGCTGCCGCTTTTGCCATACCCTCCAAAGCTCTCTCAGCAATATCGATATACCGGTCTGCCCTCGGAGAAATCTCTATTCCATAGATCACATTCATAATTGCTGCTGCTGCGTTACTAGGTGGTTTGTTTAGCGTATGAATCGGAAAAGTGAATGATTTGTGCTGACTGTCTGAGATGCTCGATTAGGTCCTGCGGAGAGTCCAATATGTTTCGGAGAAGTGTATGCGCTTCTTTCCGCTGGAGAGGCCAGTAGGTCGGGGACACAGCAGGACGGAATTGGCGCTCAAACATCTTGCGATGTTTTTTCCAGCGCTCCCCTACGCCAGACGCGCATTACTGGCTGTAAGCCTGGAGAGGGAAAAAAAGCGAACCGTATGGCATGTGGCCAAAACTCCAGTCCCATCCCATTCTGAATGACAGATCAGCGCCTTTCTTGTTGGATGAGCAAGAAAAAAAATCACAGGTCGTTGATCATTGGTAGCTCATTTCTGTCAGAATAATTGATAAAACGCTTCTCGAAAAGATCGTTTGCGATTTTCGGGGAGTTGACGAAGAGTAGACGATGTCCTATGACGTTAGCATACACCAAGTCCCCTTCGAGCAGATTTTAGGGTTAAAAAGGACACATCAACGAGAAAGAACGGACCGTATTTATTGGCCCACGCGTTGTATGTCGCAGCCTCGTCCTTCAATGGAATGTCGAGCAAATTACCGATCAAAGGAAGAGGTCTCGGGCCGGGTGGTAAAGGATACCGTTTGCGCAACTTGCGATTACGCACAATATAGATCGTCACCACGCCCCAGAGAGCGATGAGCGTTGAGAGGGCAGGAGAGAGCGACATCGGAGGCTTCGTGGTCCGTCATTTTGGTCCGACTCGACCCCAGCCTCTTATAGGCCTGTTCTGGGTTCACCAGCACAAGACCACAAGACGAGTGTGTCTCATTTGGCCTTGTAACTCGCAAGAACTCGGTGTCTTTTTGATCTTGTCACGTAATGCGATTGAGCCTGGGAACTTCAAGCTTATGTAACCAGTTGGCCGGCGCGGACGTTTGTCACTCCCTGCCGCTGCAGTGGCGATCACGTTTCTTCACCGCTCGTGATGGCACCGAACTTGTTTTCTTTCCTCGATAATTCTCCGCCGGCCGACGAAAGCGACAATGAAACACTCCCAGATACAATACCTGTCCCTGCATCTTCCCCAATCCTAAAACGAAAAACGAGTCCTGACGTGCTCAGACCCTCGCCGGCGCCGCGAGAAGCGGTAGAGAGACCTACAAAGCGAGTTCGTGATGCAAGCCCTGGCCCTGTTGTGGTAGATGAGTTCCAGACGGAGGCAAAGCGTGAGATGGCTGCAAGCGGCGGATTGACTGGTCCTGTTGAAGAGGGTTCGCGACTCGAACTCCGACATCAGGTTTGCGGGGCCACTAGATGTTTGCATTCGTCCTTATGCTCCTCAGGTCCGGCATCAGGTCGCCATTCCTCCCGCCTACGACTATATTCCCATCGCAAAACATGTTCCTCCTGCGAAACCCGCTCGGGAATACAAATTTACGCTCGATCCGTTCCAGCAGGTTTCGGTGTACGCCATCCAGCGGAATGAAAGCGTCTTGGTATCGGCCCATACTAGCGCCGGCAAGACGGTGGTGGCGGAGTATGCCATAGCTCAGTGTCTTCAGAACCGGCAGCGCGTGATATACACGAGTCCAATAAAGGTGAGCGAATTCGGTTCATCCTTGTCAAGCTGAGATGTTGATGCGTCTGCGTAGGCCCTCAGCAACCAAAAATATCGCGAGATGCTTGCCGATTTTGGTGACGTTGGCCTCATGACGGGAGATGTCACCATCAACCCATCTGCAACTTGTTTGGTCATGACGACAGAGGTGAGTGGCCTATCGTACTCGGCGTCGCACGTTTGATCATTATCAGATTTTGCGTTCTATGTTATATCGTGGCTCTGAAATCATGCGGGAAGTCGCATGGGTCATATTCGACGAAATTCACTACATGCGAGACAAAGAACGTGGTGTGGTCTGGGAGGAAACTATTATCTTACTCCCGCATACCGTCCGATACGTGTTTCTGTCAGCCACCATTCCTAACGCAATGCAGTTTGCAGAGTGGATATGCAAATCCCATGAACAGCCTTGTCATGTCGTGTACACTGACTTCCGGCCGACGCCCCTGCAACACTACCTCTTTCCCGCTGGCGGCGAGGGTATTTACCTGGTAGTCAACGAGAAGGGCGAGTTCAAGGAAGATAACTTCAGTAAAGCAATGGGTGTCTTGCAGGAAAAAATGGGTGAGGATCCGGCAGACCCCCAGAGCGGTAAAGGACGTAAAGGCAAAACCAAAAAGGGCGGTGAGAAGAAAGGTATGTTTTGATCCACTATGATCGATAATCTTCTCATTGTTTCATAGGGTCTTCTGACATCTCCAAGATCATCAAGATGATCATGCTCAAAAATTACAATCCTGTCATTGTCTTCGCGTTTAGCAAGCGAGAATGCGAGGCACTAGCGTTGACCATGTCCAAATTTGAATTCAATTCCAATGATGAACAAGAACTGGTCGCGAATATTTTCCAGAACGCGATCGAAAATCTTTCCCCAGACGATCGAAATTTGCCTCAGATATCGAACCTCCTTCCCCTTCTAAAGCGTGGGACTGGCATCCATCACGGTGGTCTTCTACCAATCCTAAAGGAGGTCATCGAGATTCTTTTCCAGGAAGGCCTCATCAAAGCACTTTTCGCCACCGAAACATTTTCTATAGGTCTTAACATGCCTGCGAAGACTGTTGTATTCACAGCAGCACGCAAATTCGACGGGCGCGAATTCCGAGACCTCTCTTCCGGAGAATACATTCAGATGTCGGGTCGTGCAGGTCGTCGTGGCCTGGATGACCGTGGTGTCGTCATCATGATGTGTGACGAAAAACTTGAGCCCGTATCTGCGAAAACGATGATCAAGGGAGAGGCTGATCGACTCGATTCCGCTTTTCATCTGGGATATAATATGATTTTGAACCTTCTCAAAGTGGAAGGAATCAGTCCCGAGTACATGCTTGAACGGTGTTTCTTCCAATTCCAGAGTAATGCTGGGATCCCGGCACTTGAAAGAGGTCTGTTTTACGACTCTCTGACCATACATCAATCAATTCGCTTATATCAATTACTCAGAATTAAGGACAGAGGAGAGACGGCGGGACTCGATGTTGATACCAGACGAACATGTCGTGGCTGCATACTATGACTATCGCCAACAACTTGACCAGATGGCAGAGGACTTCCGAGCGGTCATCACGCACCCAACGTACAGCCTACCTTTTCTCCAGACTGGCCGGTTAGTTCGAGTCAAGTACAAAGATGCGGATTTTGGCTGGGGTGTGGTGATCAACTTCCAAAGACGCATCAAGTCAAAGGTCGGTGTACATTCTTGCCGGCACCCCAGTCAACTGATGAAACCGGGTACACTAGACAAAGTCAGAATTTCAAACCGACGATGTCCCTCCACACGAACAGTATATCGTCGACGTTCTTTTGAACTGCCAAGGAGGGGCTACCCTTCCCAAAGACAGGAATATCACGACAGCAACCCCAGGTGGCGTTCTGCCTTGTCCACCCGGCCTCAAGGGCGATCCACTGGTTGTTCCAGTATTGTTGTCGACAGTTGAAGCAATCAGTCATATTCGAATATTCCTGCCAAAAGATTTGCGCCAAGATCAGGCTAGAGAAACCGTTTGGAAGAGTGTGTTGGAGGTGCAACGCAGGTTCCCCGATGGAATAACATTACTCGACCCGATCGAGAACATGGGGATTAAAGACGAAAAATTTGTCAACCTCGTCAAGGTGCGGTACAATTTGACATGTCTCACGCCTTTGTCTCTCATATTAGCTGCTTATCAGAAAATCAAAGTCATGGAGGAAAAACTATTCTCGAGTCCTCTCCATGGGGACCCCCGCCTTGCACAGTTGTACACATGGTATGCACAGAAGCAGGCGGCACAAACAAACATCCGCGCGCTGAAGAAACGGATCTCGGCCACTCACGATGTCTTGCAACTCGAGGAGCTCAAGTCCCGAAAGCGCGTGTTGCGACGGTTGGGCTTCACGAACGCATCAGATATTGCCGAGATGAAAGGTCGTGTTGCATGTGAGATCAGCACTGGCGACGAGCTGTTGCTCACCGAGCTGATTTTCAACGGCGCATTCAATACGCTGCTGCCAGAGCAATGTGCCGGCTTACTGAGCTGTTTCGTGTTCACGGAAAAGGTTCGCTTCGTTGGTCGCGTCCCCCCATGTTCGGCAGATAGTCCAGAGTTGTGTGGCTGACGCCTCTCGCCAGAGCGAACAACAAACGAAGCTCACCGAGGAGCTTGCTGCACCTCTACGGGTGATGCAGGAGTTGGCCCGGCGTATCGCCAAGGTGTCTCAAGAATCAAAGCTACCTCTCGTCGAGGATGAATACGTCCAGTCGTTCAAGGTGGAACTCATGGACGCAGTGGTCCAATGGTGTCGTGGAGCATCCTTTTCGGACATTTGCAAGGTCAGTAAATCCCTTCAAGACATGTTCAGCTCGTCGTAATTCATCCCATTGGGGATCTTTTTTTTTCTAACAGTTGACGGACCAGTTTGAGGGCAATCTTATCCGCGTATTCAGACGACTGGGAGAATTGTTACGCCAAATGGCGCAGGCTGCAAAAGTCATTGGAAACTCAGAGCTGCAAGAGAAATTCCAAAAGGCGTCGGAAATGCTGGAACGGCCAAACTCTGTCATATTTTGTTCTTCGCTATATCTCTAGAACTCTATTATATCCACATCACTTCACTCAGACCAAATGCGACACAATAGTGGTTCACACGACGCGTCTTGCGGGGATCGCTACCAGGATCCAGCCTGCATCGAAATCTCAATATTCATCGTATTCACGACAGTTACAATGGCTAAAATACACTTTCGACTTCACAAGATATATGTCATGAACCACATTGTTATCACGTATGATAAGCACGGAAACGATGAGCCTCAGAAGCGGGTTTGATGTCTGGAAGTGGGTCAGCCCTCGGGTGACCAAGGGCGTCCGCGATACGGTTAGAGAGGTCCCTGCTAACGGAGGCCCAGTAGGAGACTCGTTGAAAAAAGTCAGACAAGTAAAGGTTGCAGGCAACAAGGAGAAAGACTCACGGACTTTAGCCTTGATCTCAGGACTCTTCACATTGCGGACATGGTCAACGATGTTGTTGACAATGTGCTCGCGATCAACCTCTTTGAAAACATGTTCGTAAAGCGCGCGTGGCTGTTCAAAATCCACTAAAACGGATCAATTTAACTCAACCATATGATTCATCTTGGTGAGCACGGAAAACTGACGTTCGGTAATTTCGCTCAGATCCCAATAAGCACTACCGGTCCATGTCTCATGACGAGCCTCGCGTTCTGTGTCACGGGGAGCCCCGTGGACGGAACCCTTGGGACTATGAAACTTCAGTGGATGGAGGCTGCTCTGGTAGTTCGGGCGAGATTCCTGATTGTCGATGGCCATAAAGCCGTCACGCTGGAAGTTGGCAACTGGGACAATTGGCTTGTTAACAGAGAGTTGCTGGTAGTTGGCGCCAAGGCGGTGGCGATGAGTGTCAGGGTAGGAGAAAAGGCGAGATTGCAAGACAGGGTCCGCAGAAGCTTCAAAGTAGGGGATAGTGTGGGAAGGAGAGAAAGCAATCTTGGATTTGTTGCAGTGAGATGACCAAATCCCGTTCCATCAAAGAGAAATGAACTGACCTGTTCGATCTCGGCGAAGTAGTTGTTCACATTTTTGTTCAACACGAGCTTGCCAATTTTGCGCAACGGGAATTCCCCGTGAGGCCAGACCTTGGTGAGATCCAGGACATTGTAACGGAACTTTTCCGCTTGCTCGGCCGTTATTGTTTGCTGAAACGCGAGATGAATGATCACAATCCCCGCGTTGGAAATAGGTACGTACAATGGAAACTGTCCAAGAAGGGTAATCTCCATTCTTGATGGCTTCGAAAAGCGCTTGAATACCGTAGTCGGGGTTTTCACCGCTGAGTCTGCCCGCGGTAGGCCCATCGAGAGCCTGGAATGTAAAAATAATAAAAAAAGGGAACAAAGTGCGTAGTCAACGAAAAGACGATACTGACCTTGAAACCCTTGTCAACAATGAGATGGATCTTTGTGTAAACCCAGCTCCCGTCGTCTTTAACAAATTTGAAGGTGTGACCGGAGTAGCCGTGTTGGTTGTGATAACCATCAGGGGTACCGCGATCGGAGAATAGAATGGTAACCTGGTGAGCGGACTCTGGGTTCTGGGTCAGGTAGTCCTGTGGTGCATCTAACTAAGAAAACATGGAAAATGGGCAACGAGACGAGAATTGATACCCAGAATACGTCAGGATCCTTCAAATGGGTTTGCGGGTTACGTTTCTGGGTGTGAATAAAGTGGGGGAACTTGGCGGGATCCCTGATGAAGAAGACGGGCGTGTTGTTGAACACCCAGTCAAGGTTGCCCTCCTCGGTTCTGATCTTGATGGCAAATCCACGGGGGTCACGGGCAGTGTCCGCAGACCCGAGCTCACCGCCGACGGTAGAGAATCGAACGGTGGTATCGTGTTTCTTTCCGGTCTCTGTGAAGAGCTTGGAGGAGGTGATGTCGCTGAGACTATCTGTCAGTTCAAAGTAACCGTGTGCACCAGCACCCTTGGCGTGAACCTGGAATGCTCATGGTGAGGAATGGCTCAGGGGCGACCAGTCTGATTAATGAACGCACAACACGCTCTGGGATACGCTCGCGATTAAAGTGTGCGAGGAGATCAATGTGGTGAAAGTCTGATAGTATGACGATCAGAGGGACGAGGCATTAGGGGGGAGACCTAGCACAGACCCTGGAGGAGGAGAGGGCCGTGGCGGCCAACACGTTGAGCAGCGTATGGCTCTGAGACGGGGGCACCGTTGGAGGTGGTATAAGCAAGGGCGTCGAGTGGCTGAGAGGAAGCCATTGTGGATGTGGGAGGGAGAAGGGGCAAGGGAATATAAGAGGGAGGGCGCAGACGTTTTCAGGTGCCGCTAAGAAGGACGCGACGATTCTGTCCAGAGTCAGCTGGACAGTGGATTGAACTGGGCCAGCCAATCACGTCGCGCCGATTAGATCCGGGTGTGCTGCGCAAACGCGCTCGGATGACGAATATGGCGTCGTCTCGAGCCATTTCCATGGTCTGACTCATCCGGGCCCCGCACACAGGCCGCCGTTTGCCACCCGATTCGCTCCCGCGAAAGCTCCCCCGCAAACAGCTCCTCGACAGCTTTGATTGATGGGCACCAGGGACGTACAGTTGCGATCTGATACTCCCAACTACACACTATACACGGAACTCAGCGGGGTGGGTATGCTGATGGAGATCATCATGCCCTAACCTTTCATGTCGATGGCGTGACAGATCCTGTCCCTTTATTCGAGGCGCCTTTCACAATCTTCACGCCAGGTATACTCCGCTGCTTACTGCAAGGCGGATTTCTCATCATATCCGAAGACTCCGCATGACGCATCGGCGGCCGCCGAAGTGCAACCTGCTCCCCCTCGCGCCTTCTCCGCCCCATGTCATCCAGCGTCGACCTCGTTCCATGGCTCGATGCTCTTCGAGGGTGTGTACCCTCCGGTAGCACCCCTTGTGGCGCTGCTGGCTTGCTCGGTAATGCCGGTCGCTCGGCAAAAGAGGACGAATTTGCCATCTGGCGTAGTTTGGCCTCCATCACGGCAATCTTGCTCGACGTCTTGCTAGAGCATGCTGTCAGACAATTCAGAAATAAACTCGTTCGTGTTCTCGTACTCACGCTTCCGGACGCGCGATCCCGCTGCTCTTCGCCAAACTCAATGCGGTAGGCGTCGTATCCGCTCTCTTGTTCCTGCCCGTATACGATGTAGGCCGCGAATCGTGGTTTGGTGCTTGTTGTGCAAACGTAACCACCAGTTTACGGCCACGCAAGAGCTTCCCATTCGCAATCTGTAGCGCCTTTGCTGCGTCCTAGATGCCCAACGAATCCAGTCAGCCCCCCCGTTACCCATAAAAGCTTTGGTCATGTAGCCCAGCCAGTGCCGTCGTCCCGCGTACGTTCGTGATAACGGAGGACACGGACGTCAAAAAACCACCACCATAACCAAAGGCGCGCCATCACTTACCGCTTCGTTCATGTACTCGACGAACGCGTACCCCCTCGGTTTCCCCTTGTTGACACCCGACTTGTGAAACATGAAATCCAATTTCGCGATCTTGCCAAACTTTGTAAAGACCTGCAGCAATGCATACCTTGAAACGTTTAGAACGTCGGTTCGACCAACAAGCCCTTTGGCTCACTCATCTACAGTTGTGCTGAGATTGCCCACGTAGAGTCGCTCCTTCAGCAGTTGGGGAGCACGGGACGACGAAGGTGCAGGGTCGCTCGCCGAGTCCTTCGCCTCAGGTTCTGGTATCCACAAGTGCGAGTCGTTCTCTTCGTGTGGCATCGAACATGCAGCGGTGTCCATGATGATGAGAACGAAGGCGACCCCACTCGCAACGCCACTCTCAATGCTTATGTCATCGAACTGGATTCGGACATGGCTACAATAAGTCAAGAAACGATACACAGGCCAATGAGATATTGCCAGGGATGCAAAACCGGTCCAAATATGCTGTCAATGGTGCCTCCGCATGTCCTTCCTTCGCAAAGCCATTTTCCTCTGTCCCTTTCGCACCGCAGATAGCTCGTCCAAATTCCCGGGCAAACTCCCCGAGACGCCTCTGGGCGTCGATCGCCCCGGGTGGAGTGTCTTAATGTGCCTCCCGAGTGCATCCTTTCTCCCCAACAAGCTGCCGCAATGTGGGCATGGCCACACTTTACGCGTTTCGGGGTGATTCGCCGAATTTTCAATGTGGCGCACGTAGTCTGACGCACGCGTGAATTCCTGCCCGCAAAGCTCGCAACACGTGTGGGTGGCATCCAAGTGCCCTTCTGCGTCCCCACCCGTCTCGTGAGTCAGACTTGCGACTGCTTGAGTGTCTGAAGTAGACGTGGCTGTCGGGCTCGCAGAGTGTGACAACGCTACGACCCTCGGACGCCTGATGCGCTCGGAACTAGGGCTCCAATCATCATCGTCGTGGTTCTTAGACCTGAGGCGTCTGGGAATCTTGCAAGCTGGACCACCGTCGCTGAAAGCCCCTATGCTACGCTTTCCCCGCAATTTCACCGAGGATATTCTTTCTGGCGTGGAACCTGCCGCTCCGACTTCTTTATCGCTGTCAGAACGCGACAAGATGGGTGATATGGAAGGGTGGCTGACGGGGAACAATTGGTTGGGGGACAAGCTTGGTGATAGAGAAGGGAGACTCAAGTTGTTGAGCGGAGACGATGGAGAAAGAGAATGTTCGGGTAGTTGGGGATAACAGTTCGTCGGCGAATGTGCGAACAACGACTGCGATATTGGTGGCGAATATAGGAGCGGCGACATGCTACTGGCGAGTCCAGTTGGTACACCACCTACCTGGAGAGATCTCGAACCATGTTGCGGAGATACCATAACCTGCAGCATGTCGGGGAGAGGGAATGGACCAGGGATGATTTGGGGTGAACAAGCTATGTCCTCGGGTAACATCACATTGTGGACTTGTGATGGGGTATCTTCAAGACAGTTTCCCGACTGATCAACAAAATGGATCTCCCCTGACTCGGTGTAATTCCACAGGGCATTCGCGGGCGCCAGGCTGACCATGTTAGCAAATGACGGATCGGTTGCAGGAGTCCTGAGCCATGGGGTTGATGACGCGATACTGGTTGGGGAGGAATCGGGAGAGAGTGCTGGGGGATGCAGGCGTGGATAGGAAACATGTGAAGGGGAGAACTAGTGCGTACTCTGAATATTTACATCGACTCGAGAGCAGGTACACTCACATTTGAAGTTGGAACGAACAAGTCTTGCACAGCCTCCGGGATAATGGCATCGACCACGTCCATGCCATGGGGGGAATTGTGGCTGGGTCCAAGTAACAAACCATATCTTTGACCCTCGATATTGGGATCGGCATGATCCCCCACACTCGCACTAAGACAGAAGTGAAGCCATGACTCTGCTTTTGTCCATCGGTAACTCACAGGTCCCTTAAGCCGGAGACGTCTTCGTCGACCGGTGGAAGAAACGGCGAGTCGTCGGGTACATTGAGCCATTGCACGAAAATATCAGCATCAGCCATGGAAGGGGGCAAGGAGGGCTGACGAGTGAAAAAGTAGACAAAGTGATGGAGGGAGAGCCCCCGCAGACGCGCGGGTTCTTATCATGAACACGAACGAGTTAATTGATCTTGTTTTTGATTGAGGGTCCACCCTATAAAAACGTGTTGTACACGCGTCGGCACTGAGGCTGTTGCCATACGCGTGTCACATATAAAGCACAAGGACGGTCGAGACACCGCGTCGAGAAACAAGTGTGCCCCGAAAAAGGCGCTGGCAGACACCGCCTCACATGCTAGCAACTCTGAGATCAACTCGAACCCAGTAGCAAGTCTAGGGTACTAAGACAGATATGATCTGCCAGCGGCCCCGACCGCCGTGCTGTAAAAAGAAACCGACCGCGAGGCAATTCGAACGGTATGAAATGGACACAAACCTGTGGTCGCCTACTTGTTCATTCCGACGGTGCTCCAACACGACTTCGGTCCGGAGCGCGTTGTGAAACCGAGCGCCAGAAGCTCTAGTTGCTGTGTTGATTAACGACACGAGTGGGCACTGTAACCGGGACACGGAGCGCGCCTGCGTGTCTTGGTGAAGGCCGAACAAAGACGGAGTGCTTCTGAGCTCGGACGATCTCGATTCTCGAGTGACTTACGGCGTCGCGTAAACAGGTTGTGGGGCCACTGGAAGAACAACCAGTTCACCCAAGGTTTCCTGTGGCAGCGAGGTACGCCCAACTTGCATGTACACTCAGTTGGACGTCTCGAAGTGTCACAGGGGGACAGGGGGTTCCAATTGGAGTGTTTTCTATCTTCATGGAAGACTATATCGCAAAAACGCAGGGCATGCATTCCCAAGGTTGCTTCTGTGCGAACGGCGCAGGGAAATCTCACATCGTTTAGCCTGTGCCGTTCGCACCGCGAACTCGAAAATCGAGAATGGTACTTTGCTGACTTCCGTTCATGTTCCCGCGGATTGGTACCCCATTCACTGCGCAACGGCTGGTGGCCGACAAGCAGTGACACAAACTCTGACAGCCGGTCGGATAAACGAGCAGGTACCGGGACCTGACCTCGTTCAAAACTAGACTGCTGTCTAATTGTCGTCCTTCCCTTGCTCGTGGCTGTGTACACCATGCCCCGTTAATCTATGCAGCTGAGCATTCGTACCGGCGCTGAACCGTCAATGCGTATTGCGCAGAATTCAAACCCTAACTCGACCATTTCCGTCTTCCAGTGGCAAGCGCTCGAGCAGCTGCGGCATCCCGGGCCGAACTCCGCAATCACCGGAACACTGGAAGAAGAGTGTTATGGACAGGTATTCTGAATCCATGCGAGGGCGCCAATTCAAACGTGCGTGGCGAGCGGCCGCAGAACGACAAGATCCCCGTAATGGACACGTACTGGCGGGGACTTTCAGCCACTTTATCGGCGATGGAAAAGCAGGAACTCCCCAAATTTGCCTGGAACCTGGCAGTCGTCCATGGCCGGTCTACACGATGTCTTCGTCGTTGCTAGTTATTTCCTGGGTTCTTCCTACGAAGCTGCACATGATCCCCGAGTCTCACAAAGCGGGGGAGGGCTTTCGCAGCCAGAATGCTCCGCCCCCAAGTGCAGTGCGCCGCCAATAGCATGACTTGCCAGCTTAGTAAATACATACTTATGATCAATATATATTCGATATTCTGATCACCATACATGACGGCTTGGAAAATTACCTGCGTATGCGACGCTCGAATTGACTGTGGAGGACAGTGAGGAAGACGACAACACCGCTTTGTGCCCCGCGAGGGCAAGAAAGGCTTAAGCGGAACGGCAGCCCAGGGACTTGTGCGCTGCTACTGTTACCGATTAGGGAAGGATGGTTGAACGAGTCGCGATCCCTCCTTTGGCACCGCCGCTACCAGCAGTTTGTCAGTGCTCGCCTCAAGACTCGACCCATTCTATCGCGACACGCTTAATCTACATCTCGTCACGTTGATACCCCCCACACGACCATCGATCATACCCGCGCTCACCCGTCTGGCCGGTCTCACCCTGCCCCGTGGTTTCAAAGCGCGTTTTCCGACTGTAGACCGCGATACCAAACATGAATGGATTACGAAACTCTCGCAGTGTAGAGTCTGCTCGTGCCGCTGCCCTCCAAGCCGAGTTTAACGAGAAGAAATGGGTCTGGGTGCCAGACGAGAAGGAGGGCTACCTTGCTGGCTGGGTCCATCGAGAAGACCAAGAGACTGCCGAAATCGTCATGTCCTCTGGCGGAGAGGTAGGCGTTTTCGTGTTTGCGATGCCACCTTCCTCACGCTCCTTCAGATCCGCCGGGTTCCGCTCTATGCGTTATCCAAGATGAATCCTCCAAAGTTCGACCGTGTGGATGACATTGCAGACCTCACATTCCTGAACGAAGCCAGTGTTGTTCACAATCTCCGTCTGAGGTACGGGTCTGGAGCAATCTACGTGAGTCCATTCGTTATCTGCTCTCGGAAACGTGCAACCGTTGCGCGTTCATCCTACCAGTAATGGACTAACACCTATGCCACAGACCTATTCCGGCTTATTCTTGGTCGCTATTAATCCTTATCAGAACCTACCACTCTATACCGACGCGATCATTCAACAATACCGCAATAAACGACGAGATGAGAATCCGCCTCATATCTTCGCAGTCACGGAACGTGCTTGGATTAATATGCAAGAGGAACGCGAGAACCAGAGTATTCTTATCACGTTCGTCGAATTTGCGCCATTACCTATTGTCTGAATCAATCAATTCTTTCTGCAGTGGCGAATCCGGAGCTGGTAAGACGGAAAGCACGAAAAAGGTCATCCAGTATCTTTCGGCCATAGCAACTGATGTCCACCCACCCAACTCAACGCATACACACTCGTCTTCTATGTCTGCCTCGTACTCGGCGATACCATCGATCGGGTTACCTAGAAGCAGAAAGAGTGTATCAATACCCGGATCTGGGGGTGCTATGACTGCCAAGGAACGACTCGGCCTATTGGAGCGGCAAATCATTCAGGCCAACCCTATACTCGAAGCTTTTGGGAATGCACAAACTCAACGGAACAACAATTCGAGTCGTTTCGGGAAATTCATCCGAATTAGCTTCGCCCCCGATGGGAGTATTTCGGGGGCCAACATTGACTGGTACTTACTGGAAAAGAGCCGAGTAGTTGTGCGGAGTCCGGCAGAACGAAATTTCCACGTGTTTTACCAGTTGATGTCTACCAGCGGCTCTTTGAAGGGTAGGCATGTTGATGCGTCATATTGGCTTCTTCATATTGTTGATTGTTTCCTAGATTCGCTGTTGCTAGATGGAGATATCGAGAACTATGAATTCTTGAACCGGAGTAGGAGGGAGATTGATGGCGTCAATGATCGGGACGACTGGGACACTCTGACCGTGAGTCAGTTCTTTGACTCGCGAGGGAGAAGCAATCTATTGATCATACCCTAAGAGCGCTTTTGAAATTGTTGGCTTTTCTCAAGCTGAGCAGTATGATCTATTTCGCATTGTGGCCGCAATTCTGCACGTCGGGAACATTGCCATCACCTCCACACGTGCGGACGCCGCTGTCATGGTCGACTCCTCGCAAGCAGAACGTGCTTGCCACCTCTTGGGAATTCCGTTAGCCGAGTTCACGAAAGCCGTATTGCGTCCCACAGTGCTTGCAGGGCGGGAATGGGTCGCGCAGGCACGTACCGGTCAACAGGCCTTGGATGAGCTTGCCGCTCTATCGAAAACATTATACGAGAAATCGTTCGGTGCGTTGGTTGACCGTATCAATCGCGCCCTAGATCGTCCAACAACCAAGTCAACATTCATTGGCGTACTGGATATCGCGGGGTTCGAGATCTTCGAAATCAACACATATGAGCAACTCCTCATCAACTACACCAACGAGAAACTCCAGCAATTCTTCAACCACCATATGTTTGTCCTCGAGCAGGAAGAATATTCACGCGAGGGGATTGAGTGGGACTACGTGAACTTCAAACTTGATTTGCAACCAACAATCGATCTTATTGAAGGAGGCGGCAGCGTCATTGGTATCTTCAGTTGCTTGGATGAAGAGTGCATTATGCCCAAGGCAACGGATCTAACTTTTACAGAAAAAGTGAATTCTTTGTGGGGTGGGGATCTAGCTCCCGGTGAAGAGCCACACCTTGGTCGCACAAAGTATGAGCTCCCCAAGTTCGAACAAGGTTTTATCGTTACCCATTATGCCGGGAAAGTCGAGTACCGTACCGATGGCTGGCTGGAGAAGAACAAGGATCCACTGAATGATAACCTCACCCGAGTTCTCGCCGCATCCACACAACCCTATGTCGCGTCTCTTTTCCAAGATTACCCGCTCTCTGATCTACCGTCTTCGAGCGTCGGGTTCTCCGTGGGGAAGAAGCGCAGCGTCAAGAAAGGTGCTTTCCGCACCGTGTCTCAGAGACACAAAGAACAGTTAGCCTTGTTGATGAACCAGCTACACGCCACTCAGCCACACTTCGTTCGATGTATAGTTCCTAATGTCAACAAGAAGCCGGGGCGTGTTGATGTACCGCTCGTCCTTGACCAGTTGCGCTGCAATGGTGTGCTGGAAGGCATCCGAATCGCTAGGCTGGGTTACCCCAATCGACTTCCCTTTGTCGAGTTCCGGCAACGCTATGAGATCATGACCCCTGGAATCATTCCTCGCGGTTACATGGATGGTCGGAAGGCCTGTCTCCGCATGGTAGAGGCCTTGGAGCTCGACAAGGAGCTTTATCGCGTCGGTACATCGAAGATTTTCTTCAAAGCAGGCGTACTCGCGGAACTCGAGGAGCGCAGGGATGCACTGCTATATGATGTTTTCTCGAGGCTGCAAGCCGTAGCACGGAAGTTCTCGGTGCGAAGGCAGATGAAAAAGATTCTTAACCGTGCTATCGCTATTCGGACTATTCAGCGCAACGCTCGGGTATATGGTGAGCTCAGGGACTGGCCCTGGTGGCAACTTTACACGAAGGTTTGAAGGTGTCCTATTCGAGTTTTCCGTTTTAACCTCGAGGTGACCATAGATTCGACCCTTGCTAGCTGCCACTCGGAATGACGAAGAACTCCGGCGGAAAGAAGTGGAGTTACAGCTCATCAAGGAGCGGGCAGAGAGAGATCAACGCGAGAAGGAGAACCTGGAAAATATGAAGATGTCTCTAGAAGCAGAGAAACAGAAGATCGCCAAGGAACTCGAGGAAGAGCGGGCGCTTACGCTTGATAAAGACTTGTTACTCGAACGGAGCAAACAACGGGAGAGCGAGTTGGAAGAGGAGATTGTTGCTCTACACGCCGACCTCGATGTTCTGGACTCGCAGCTGGATCGGGCGCTACTTCGACAGAAGGAAACCGACGACAAGCATGAGAATCTTCGTCAAGCATTTGATCAAGCTGCCGAACACCTTGTGCGACTCGAAGGTCAGCACAACGAATGGAAGAAAAAGGAGGCAGAGTTTGTAGACATTCTCTCTGTGATGGAAGACAGCATGGGTCAACTCCAAGGCGAACGGGATGAACTACAGAAGCTGAATGAGGACTTCACAACCTTGGTAGCACAGCGCGATGAAGACTTTGTCCGTCTTAAAGAACGTTCCGAGGCATCTATCCACGACCTCCAGTCTAAGTTGGCTGCCGAAGTGCGTACAACGTGAGTATCAAGGGATGACGTATTCGTGGAGTCAAACTCATTCGGTCATCAGGGAACTTTTGAACACCAGAGTTGAGCTACTTGAGAAGGGTTCGCAACAAGCCAAGGATCAAGTAGCCGAGCTAACTCGCACTGCCAACGATTATTCTGCGATGCTCCAGAAAAAAGAGGACGACGTCGTTCGCCTTGCCTCCGATATTGCTGCATCGAAGTGGGAACGTGTTCAACTCCAAAAGAACTTGGCTGAAGTTCATGCTCTGACTGAAAAACAGACGGCAGAATTGGATGCTTACAAGGTGGACGCGGATCGCATATCGGCCGCCAAAGCCAGATTGCAGGAAGAACTCGACGAGCTACGTAGGCTGATGGAAACAAAGACCACGGAGGACACACGCCGACGTGAAGTCGAGAAAAGCAAAGACGAGGAGCTCGTCGATCTCCGTCGTCAAGTCGTAGATCTTCAGCGTCAGCTGAACGTGCTCCGTGAGACTGCTCTTGATAGTGAAAGCAAGCTCAAGCTTGAGGTTGAAAGGGCTAGTCATCAATACGCTCAGCTCGAGAATTCACATGCGTCACTACTCGAGCGTGAAAGAGCTGCCAACGAACAAACCATCAAGGCCGGGACAGCGTCGGCAGCCGCAGAGAAGGCTAAACGAAAATTGGAGTCGGAACTGCAGGTACTCCACGCAAAGCAAATCGACTTCGACTCACAGCTCGCAGACACTGTCAAGGCCAAGGAGGTGCGTATTCCATTCCTTACGCTGGATGTCTTCCCGTACCTAATTCAACCCACATCAGTCCTTAGAGCGGCAGCTAGCCTCATCCCAAAGCAAGTATCACGAACTTGAGGACACGGTCTTGCAATTAGAGAGGGGGGCTCATACCTTCGAGCGCCAGTTGGAGCAAGCTCGTAAGCAGCTTGAAGCCGAGTCGGCGAAGCACAAACAGCTTCACCAGGTCGCGACCAACCAAAAGAGGGAGCTCGCCCTAGGTCAAGACCGTCTCTCCAAGATGGACTCCGCTCTCAACAAGGCTCTTACCGACCTCAAGAACAAGGAATGGGAGATCAAGCAGCTGGGGTCCAGACAGGACAAGAAGATTGTTGAGCATGTTCACGTGCTCGAAAAAGCAAAAAAAGTCACCGACCAACAGCTCAAAGACGCTCAAGAGGAGCTACAAAAGAATGCAGTATATATTCGATCTCTGGAAAAGGCAAAGCTAGCGCTGACTCGCGAAGCCGAAGACTTTGTACGCGAGAACAAAATGGAACAAGTGGAACTCCGTGCCATTGAGAAGACCGCTCGAGCAAACGAGGAAAGGGCATTAAAGGCTCTGGCCGCCCTGGAAGCTGAGCGGAAGGCGAGGGGAGCTGTAGAGTCTGGCAATCGACGTCTTCAAGTTGATCTCGATGGCATGCAGAACGAGTTGGAAGCGACGCGCGATCAATTGTCTGTGGCGCAGCAATCAAAGAGTGCGCTAGAAGTCGAACTCACCAAGCTTGCGGAGAGCCTCGACGCTGGCCTGCCGAATGCGTCGCTACAGCAGGAATACTCGTCGAAAATAGAGCAACTCGAGAAGCAACTTCAAGATACCGAAACCGTGCAAGGCATGGTCACAGAGATTAAAGCCCAGGTCGAGCGTCAGCACAGGGAACTGCTCGATATCATCATGAAGGATACCCCAATGGACGAGGCATTTCGCTCTCGTCTTGTTCATGAACTTCGGGCCGCTGAAGAAGGCCTTGCACGCCAGTTTTCTGCTGTTATTCGAGTCCCCGATTCAACTTCGCATTCTCTCAACGATGGATCAACAGCGCGCCCTGAAGAGTCTCGTAAAGCTCTGGTACGTGTCTTTAGTTATGGTAAATTGGGACCCACGGCAAAATATGATTACTAGCTGGCTCAGCAACGGAAGTTGCAGCTCGAATTGGAAGAGGTTCGGAGGCGGACTCGAGAAGAGCTGGCTAGCATCCATGACAGACTAAATGCTGAGACCGCCTCGAAGAATGATGCGATCAGTATGATTGTTCGCCTTTTCGATATCATGATGCTCATGTCTTGCAGATGCGCACAGGGAACTTCAGACACAATTCCAAGAGCTTCAAGTAACCTCGGCTGCTGCGATCGCGATGCAATCGGGTAAGTGATTGCCAACCAGTGCCGACTTTGGTTGATCTGGTTGCAAAGAATTGCAACAGGCCATTGAATCATACAAGCAAAAGATGGTGATGAACAATGCCAAGCTTCAGGATGCAGAGGTTGCCCAGGCGAAGGCAGAACAGGCGGAAACGTTTGGTGAATGGAGAACCCATTTCCATCACACGAGCTAATCCCAGACAGCTCGCCGTGCCTTTACCGACCTGGAGAAGACTTACCTGGACCTGGTTGCGGAGGGAAAGACGACGGAAGAAAAGTTACAAATAACTGAACACAAACTCCGAGAATTAGAACAGCAAATTGAGGAAGAGGATAAGGAGTCCTCCGAACTTGGGGTCCATAGGCGTCGTCTAGCTCATCAACTTCAAGACGAGCGTCTCCAGCATCAGAAGGACCTTGCCGAACGCGACTTTACCGCTGACCAGACCCGAAAGAAGTATCAAGGTAATCACTCTTCCGTGCCCATGTGAGACGATACTTACCTGCTTCTAGGGGAGCTTGCGCGACTTAGCGAAGGTATAACGGCTTCTATCCCGTTCGCAAACCGCTTCTTATCATATTCCAGAACTTCAGTCTCAGCGCGATACTATGACCCGGCTCCGAGAAGATAACCGTAAGATACAGTCGGACTACGACGAGCTACAATTACGCTTCGATGAAGAAATTTACAATGGTGGTGCATGGAAGAGAGAGAAGGAACGTCTAGAAACCAAGATTTCAGACTTGACCCAGGCGTACGAAACCTCCACTGGAGTACAATCTGATCAGCAAGCACAGATCGTTTCCCTCCACTCCCAAGTTCGTGAGCTAAGGAGTGTGCTGAACGATGCGGAAGCAGATCGCGCAATGCTCCAGAAAGCAAGGCGTGCGCTACAAGCGGAGCTAGAGGGCATTAAACTTGACCATATCGATGCTAGCAAGGTAACATCGGACCGAGAGTTGCAGAAACTCCAGCTTGAAAAACAGGACCTCGAGCGCTCCCTGGAAGAGCAAGAGGATCGCGTTTCGATGGCCTTTGGACGCATGAAGGCTGCAGAAACACATGCTACAGAGAGCCAGTTGGAACTCGATAAGATTCGTTTGGAGAATACCGAACTAGACAGAAAAAATGCATGTACATCTCTCACCACTCCAGAGACATTTCACTCACATCCCCTGTAGGCTCAGCTGGAGAAGCAGGCCAAGGAGCTCAATGTCCGGGTCGTAGACCTGGAAACGAGGTCGTATACTAACACACCCCAGCCGAGCGCGACTATTCGCCAGCTGCAAGCTCGTGTCGAAGAACTTACCAGTCAGCTCAACCACGCTACCAGCGACAAGAAGCATGCCACGCCACTCCGTTCTTCCGACAAGGCGGTCAGGGATATCCAACTGCAACTTCAAGAAAGTGAACGACATCGTTCAAAGCTGGAAGAGGACCGAAAATTTTCCGAAACCCAGATACAAACTCTACGTGAAAAGCTTGACAAATTGGTTTGTTGATCCTGTTCTATTAATTTCCCTAGCTGAGCAAGGTATAGCAATCCGCTGAAAACGAATTGGTCCGCTCCAACCGTCGGCTTGAGCTACAAGCTGCAGAAGCCAAGCAAAGTACATTAACGTGAGCCGACTTTCACCCGTCTATTCGATCCTTGATGTTCATGATACGTCCAGCCTAGAACGTGAAGTAGAACGGCTCCGTAGTCGTCTCAACAGACCAGCATCCTCTGTGATTAGCAATACGCCTAGCGCATCCGGTGCCTCCTCGGCTGGTTCCCCACGCAGGCTGAAGCCGTCATGACGGTCCGAATTGTGCTTCTCCGCATTCTTTTTCCACCCACCACGACATGTAATTATTAGGTTCTGTACTCGCTAACATGTAGCCTTTGTCTGTTGCTCTGAGATCACTCTTTTGAATTTATTTAGTACCTATTGAACCTGGGTGCAACAGTTTCTGAACCAGTCATGCGTGTCCACGTCAAAGCTCTAGGCGATGGATTCCCAGACCTTCTCGGCTGTATCTTCCATGACCCTCCTCCACTCCACCCCTCCAGAACCGTCTGCCTCTAATTGTTTTGAACTTGCAGTGAGCATGTACGGGATGCCTTCATCCCCGCCAGTGCTGACACCCTTCACGAGAGGGAGCTCGCCAAGAATAGGAACCCCAAGTGTGGAAGCAACGGAACGAAATGCGCTGGGAGAACCAAAGAGCTGATGCGGGGTCGTGCAAGAAGGGCAAATAAAGTACGCTTGGTTGAGGATGGTTCCCGTTATCTAATTGTGCGCATGACGCGACTCAGCAGAACGAGGTGTTTGAGGAAGACATACGGGAACCGAGATCTTGCGAAACATGGAGATTCCACGTCGCACGTCCGCAAGGGCAACGTCTTGGGGTGTTGATACGATTACAGCTCCTGTTTTTGTGTCTGTGCATGAGAGGAAGTAGAGAAACGGGAAGAATGTGACGCACCGTTCAGGACAACCAGTTGCCCGAGTGTCAGAGGAACGTCGCCCGTCCCCGGTGGCATGTCGATTATCAAGACATCCAAACCGGGTCCATGTTCGGAATCTCGCCAGTCAACGTCAAAAAGTAACTGTTGAACTGCCTTCTGGACCATGAGACCTCTCCATACGACGGCGGCGTCCTCTCTTGCCCCGCGTTCAGTCGACTTTGGAAGAAGGTATCCCATAGACATGGTTGGCAGCCCATGGTTCATGATGGGCAAAATCGCGCCGCCTTTTTGACAGAGAGTGGTGTAAGAGGCGGGAGAGACAACACGGCAAAAGCCTACCAGATGTCAGGGCAGGTTCATCCGAGTGTTGAAGACCCATCAAGGTCGGTATAGATGGGCCAAATATGTCGAGATCAAGAATGCCAACACGGAGACGACGTTCGAGTGAAGGTGGTTTCCGCACGGCAAGCGCGAATGCGAGGTTCACTGGACATACGAGATCATGAAAAGACGCGACAGGGATGGAAGCGCCATGCCAACCTGCGACGGTACTCTTCCCGACCCCGCCTTTGCCACTAGCTACAGCAACGACCCTCGAAACGTGTGGTATTGGTCTTCTTTGGATTGGTCCACCTCGACGGGGCATCTGGGGAACTGAATTGGAACGGGAAGGCAGGCCCTACTAATAGTGGGTCTAGCAAGCATGCAGTCGAGGGTGGATGGACGTACCAAAGGATTCTCATGCTGTCTGGGTAGAGCAGTCGAAAATAGTCTCGGACGACAGGACTGGTACGTAGAAGGCTTGAGCATGATGTGTAAGAAGTACTTGGGTGACTTGTACCAAAGTGATTTACCCCAATTGAAGTTGTTTGGTAGGTTTGTCGAGTGCTTGATCGCTGCAAGTACCTCCGAGTCACGCTGGCACGCCTACTCTGGCCACTCAAGGCTTGTCCTCTCCGCCGTCTCGGAACGATGGCTACATCTCTCCCGTCCCTCCCGCACGTCCCTGGAGCAGACCCCTCCTCTTGTATATTAGATGCCTTCCGGACAGCCATCGCAAAACGCATATCCGACCGGCTACCCCAGCTCACGATAGAGCAAGCTTACTCGGGCGTTGACTACGGGAAGAAGGGAGTCGACTTTACAGTGGCCCTTCCCCGATTTCGCCTCCCCGGAAAACCTGACGAGCTTGCTAAAAACGTCCTGGAAGACGTATGTTTGCCCTTTGAACCAACCAGGCGTGCTCTTCGAGCGAGTTGGGTTGACATCCGGCATACTGACGCCTCTCTCAACAGTTTCAGCCTGACGACTTCATCGCATCGATCGCGCACGATAAACAGTTTCTTCACTTCCAGCTCAACACCACGAGTCTCATCCGCGAGGTCCTTCACCAAGTCCATTCCCTCACGTATGACAGCCCCTCTGGCCCATCCTATGGTACGAACACCATCGGAGCAGGCAAGAAGGTCATAATTGAATACTCATCTGTCAATATCGCAAAGTCATTCCACGTCGGACACCTCCGTAGTACCATCATCGGCGCGTTCTTGGCCAACTTATACAAGGCCTCCGGTTGGCAGGTTACTTCTCTCAACTACCTCGGTGACTGGGGTACACAGGCAAGCATTCCCGCTATCCCAGTGACGTTGATTCCGATATACACCATTCGATTAGTTTGGCATGATCGCAGCGGGATTCGAGAAATATGGCTCCGAAGAGGAGTTATCCAAAGATGCAATCAAGCATCTTTTCAACGTCTACGTCAAAGTCAGCAAGGACGCCGAGACCGATCCCAACGTCAAGGTAGAGGCCGCGCGAATCTTCAAGCGCATGGAAGATGGCGACGAAACTGTCCTCTCCAACTGGCGAGAATGGCGAAGGTTGAGTGTTGACAAATACGTCGAGGAGTACGAGCGATTGAACATCTCATTCGATCGGTATACCGGAGAGAGCGAGGTTGGCAAGGCATGGATGGATAAGGCGATCGAGCGTCTCGACGCGCTCGGGTTGATAAGCGACGTGAAAGGAGCTAAACTCGTCGATCTGGAGAAGTGGAAGCTGGGGAAGGCGGTTCTCCGAAAAGCTGGTATGCCTCAAGTTCTGGAATGCTGAGCAGGCCTTGACCGTAGAATTTGCAGACGGAACTTCAATTTATCTGACTCGGGATATTGCTGGTGCAATCGAACGGTGGGAAAAATACCAGTTCGATAAAATGATTTATGTCGTTGCATCTCAGCAAGATCTGCATCTGGCTCAGTTTTTCAAGATATTACACCTCATGGACTTTGAATGGGCTGATCGCCTTGAACATATTAACTATGGTCTGGTGCTTGGCATGAGCACTCGAAAGGGCACCGCGGTTTTCTTGGACCAGATAATCAAGGAAGCGGCTTCTGTAATGCATGACCAGATGAAACGGAACGAAGAAAAATACCGTCACATAGAAAACCCAGAGTACGTCAGCCAAGAAGTCGGTATAACTGGCATCAAGATCCAAGATATGGCTGCCAAACGGTATGTTTTCGGACGACCAAGCACACCGACTGACTTTTCCGTGGCAGAATTAATAACTACACCTTCAATTGGGACCGCATGTTGTCCTTCGAGGGCGACACTGGCCCCTACCTACAATATGCCCATGTCCGACTGTCGTCTATGGAGCGGAAAAACCCGGAGCTCCTTCCTC
>JBBPLV010000137.1:10806-33084 GCA_038089975.1 Boletellus ananiceps | reverse complement strand
AATCCTTAAATACAGACATCTGACGCTATTGTAACGGGATTGACTCACATTGGTCTTTCCCGATCCCGTCGGACCCATGACACTGTTTTGCGGAGTACATCAGTACGTCGGCAATAACGTTCACGAAAGCACACACGCAATGATAATGTCGTCTGGATGTGCTCTGAACGGGCCTTCCAGGATATCCATGGTGTATTTGAAAGCCTTGGAGCTGTTCGGCAACGTAGGCCGTCGGTTATAACTAGACTAAACCACATCATCATTATTCACCTTTCCCGATCATCCTTATCTTGGAGGTTTCCACTCTTCCTTGAGCTTTCCGTAGTGGATGGATTGGGAAGAGCCAATAGCGGTACTATCTCTGGTATGGACACGCCACCAGTAGGTGGACCGGGAAGAAGCAGTTGTCCTTTCTCTCGAGGCAATGGTACTTCTTCGTGATGAATTAATTGTTCTTGCTCTGGCGTGAACGAACCAGCTGGAGATCGACCGAGGCGTGGCAATTTTTCTTCCTCTCGAGGCAATAGTACTTCTTCGTGACGAATCAATTGTTCTTGCTCTGGCGTGAATGAACCAGCTGGAGATCGACGGAGACGCGGCAATTTTTCTTCCTCTCGAGGCAAGCGGACTTCTTCGTGACGAATCAATTGTTCTTGCTCTGGCGTGAACGAACCAGCTGGAGATGGATCGAGACGTGGCAATTGTGGTTCGTTCTCCGGCACGAACGAACCTACTTGGCTTGACGATGCCTCAGAACTAAACACATTGCGAAGGGCCCCGGATGGCGGGCAATCGCTCAATAATTGTCGTACAGAAAGAAGTATGGTATCTGTGCCTGGTCGTTCCTGAGATGGTGCCCAGCAACCTTGAATAAATTTCCAGTGTGAGTCATCCATTGTCCGAGACTCTGGTCGAGCTGGTTTGTGACCCTCATACAAGAGTATGACAACGGCTATATCTTCAAGGACTTCAGACCACGGTCGTTTTCCAGATAATACCTAGAAGGAGATCAGAATGAGCTTGGAGTCTGTCTCAAGTGGGCTCCCCTCGAGAGCAACACATCCAAAAGAATATATATCACTCTTCGTTGTCCTATTAAACGTCTTATCGGGATCGATTTGCTCCGGGGCAATCCAGCGCAAGGCTCCCGGTCGAGCTGTAGATCTCTCGAGGTAAGTCGGCGCTCCTGGAATATTGTTCACCAAGGAAGCATATCCAAAGTCAGTTAACCGCGCGGTATAGTCTGCATCAAGGAGAACGTTATTCTATATCACATTTAGACGAGAAAGCCGCTGATGGTACTAATCCCACGCACGGAGTTCAAGTCACCATGGACAACTGGCAAAGAATGTACTACATTGTGTCATCTCTTTGCACGTGCGGGAACGATTACTGCGACTCACAATAGTGTAGTCCTTTCGCAATATCGAGCAACTTTCACGAAATCAGAGTAAGTGTATGACAGGGAATCAAAGAAGGATTGAACGCACGATCTGAAGTCGGTGTGTCGCATTCAGTTTGTCGCCATGGGTCGATAAGAATTTGCGGAGGGTCTCGTTGGGCATCCACAATGAAACTAGCGACATGGCACCACTCAATCCAAAACCATATGCGACACCCAGGAACGGAACAATGTTCTCATGATTTAACCTCCTCCAGAGTCCGAGCTCTCGGCGGAGCATCTGAAAGGTCATTCAAACCTGATTTGTTGATCGAAAGGAATGAATTACCTGGATAGATTTATCTTCCGGATCTCCTTCAAGCGTGGATTTGAAGCGCAACGCCTTCACTGCAACCTGACAGTAGGTAAGTAACAGAGAACATGAATCATGGGTCACATGCCAACCTCCTGTGGTGTGGGGCCATTCATGTACCGACATTTGTAGACATCGCCAAAGCCTCCTCCAGCGAAATATTGATTGTCGATTCTGTGGATGTAAGGTGTGAGGTCTGGTGGTGGCGGTGGTGGTGGAGCACTGGCAAGAAATTGTTGAGTCGTTGACTACAAGTTAGGAGGGGAAGAACTTTAGGAAGATAGGTGCCTCGCCCATTGATGTGGAAGCGGAAAATGTTCTGGCAAGCTTCACCGAAGTTGGTGGCGCGTACGACACGGTAGTCCCTGACACGGAGAATGTCGAGCGATGGCGTTTGCAAGCAAAAGGGTGGAAGAGCAAACTTGGAAATTTTTAGAGTTTGCGAGCGAATAGCGCTCAAAGCCGCCGTGTCACGTGTAGCATTGCAGCCTCGAGAGGGCCATGCGGCACTGTGGTGCCTGCCACCACGGCAAGAGCCCTTCCCGTGTTGATCTTGACGGTCACATCATTGCACGAGCGCTCCCAAAATGAAATCCGAAAGGCAAGCTCATGGAAGTGGCACCAATTCATATCGCGATCCCACACTTGGTATCAGGTTCGCTAGAACCCGCAGTGCGAACAGCAAGCACGTTGTATAACTAGAACAGAGAAGCGCTAAATGAGCCAAATCGACGGTGAGGGAGTATTGTACCTAGAACAGAGAAGCACGAGACTGGGGAAAGAAAGGAAAGGAGGCGAATCGACTGTGAAATACAAGAATGACAAAGAAAGACACAGGCGGTACGGAATGCGTGGGCCATGCACGGGCCGAGATCGTAACATTTACCCCCCCCTCTAAGAATCACGTCTCGCGATTGCCTGATTGTTCCTCGAGAGCATCAAACTACGTCTATGCAGGCTCCGAGCGACGTCGACGTTCATTTCGTTCGAAGGTTTCGAGCTCCCAGTTGTATAGCCAACCAGGAACGTGAGTAGGTTGTGAGAAGTTTTCAAGTGGACGAAAGCAAAGACGCATGACGGGTGTGGGACAGGGTTTTGCAGGATGGGCACAGTGAAAGTCAGCGATCGCTTCCAGCGCGTGTGTATGCTCCGACACCCATTTCCACTCACATTCCTCACAAGGGAACCCTTTCCAGTGGATGAGATACTCGAGGTTGTTGCATTGGAGTTGCAAGTCGAGAATCTCCTCAATCTCTTGTTCTTCAACTCCTGCAACCAGATTGGGTGGGGGTGGAGGCAGGTTTTGTTGTGAAGGGAAAGAAGGAAGGGTGTATAGAGAGAGAACATACTTCATCTGGAAAAAAGAAATGTGTCTGTAGTAGTGATCTGCATGGGTGAACCTGTGGTGTCAGAGTCCTGACCTCCAGTGAACTCTGGATATCATGTAGTGATACCAAATATAATCAGATATAAGATTTGAGGCATGTGAGAAATTTCTGAGATATCATTATATCTATACAATGATACATGAGACTACCATCTCTCAGGGCAACACTGGGTACCATGTAGTATCTCAGACTAAGATCTCATGATATGATTGCATGGGGTATAATATAATATCTTATCATGCTATATCATGCTGTATAATCAGATCTATATCACACTGTATTGTACTGTATCACCTGGTATCAATATATCACACCTGCACTCATATTGTGCCATATCACTGGCTATCACATTGTATTATCCAATATCATACTTGCACTCATATCATGCTGTATCACTAGATATCACATCAATTGTATAAACAGCTAGATACTCTATACCTTTGTACCTACTGTCCCTGTATGCCAAATACTATTGATGGAGGAAAGAACTTGCCATCCTGTGGACACAAGTGGAGAGTGAATGCAAATTGTGGGCTGAGGAGACAAAGTAGTAGGTGAATTCAACCCAACTGCTTGTCATTGCTAAGATTTAACCTGGCAATCTGGACAGCATGGCAAATTTGCTGTTGTTGTAGTCCCTCCCATTCAGGTGGGTGAGAACAAACTCAAACTCATTCTTCAGGGAGCTCCACAGAGAGGCACCACTAGCATGTGATTTGACAATGTAGTTGTGAGTACATGTGAATAGATATTGCATGAAATCAACCAACACCTGGACAACACTTTTGCCTCAGGAAAGAGGTGGGATGTTTTCATCCTTGATATGCAATGAAGCTAGATGCTTTGCTTGCAAGTAAAGCTTCCACCTGATGGCACCTCCATAGTCAGAGCAACAATCAGATATAATTGGCTGTTGGAACTCACCACTTGACCTTGATCCAATCTTCCTCTTCAGCTTGGTCAATGATGTGCTGTTGCAATGTCTCTGTTACAACATTTAATGCAGTCTACGGTTTGTGCTATCATTCCTCACTGTTCAATCCGACTACTTTGCCTTCCTTCCTAGACGACGCAACCTTTCTGGCATTCCCTTTGTATCCACTGCCGGATAGGGACACTTGAGTTACTACATTTGGTATGCCCCACTTTCTACTATTGGACACATAGCCCTCCCACAGCATCATCTCTTTATTGATGCTGCATATCCCCACATTCCATACTAGGCATCTCTTCGTTACTATACCAGGAATTACTATGATCAGCGAAGTACAGCTCTACCTAGGTATTTAAACCATGCCATGTACGATATGTGTTCCTTAGCTAGTTCTGCGCAATTCTATGTGCAGTCTCTGACCATCCGCGAGTCCGACCTTTGGATAGCGAGCTTCCGACTTCGACTAGTCTTCGTCCTACTATTGAGTGGATGCTATCCGAGTGCTTCTGTACTGGAAACATAGGATCTGTATTGACCTAAGGAGACTGTACGCAGTCCGCGTAACAAAAGAACTAGCTCTTCCTTTGCCCCTGCTATTCAGCAGAAGGGCGAATACTCTGACACCACGTCTTACCAAACTCCGAGAGAAGACAAATCTTCCCCAGAACCTGAGGAAGGAACTGAGCACGAAGAAGTATTCTTTGAAGATGAGCCTATGCCTAGTGTGACCCCAACGGAACCAAGACCCTTTGAGAACCCCTATCAAACCAACTCTCCACTCCCCAGACGTGTCGTCAGTCCTTCCAACGCTCCCAGACTACCCCCTCCCAGCCTCTTATTCAGGGAACGAAGAAGACGACGATCGGTAACCCCGGAAACTGTCCTCGAGCACGCATCACTAGCCCCTCCAGCTACACCTGCTCCAGCCCTTTCCCCAGTTGTACTAATCACAGATACTACTGAGGAACCACAGGACGTACCAATGGCAGATACCACCCACCATAAGAAAGGGGAACTTCAAGCCGCTCTCCCCGGAGACTTCGATGGAAACGCTGCAGATGCAACTAGGTGGATGCTAGCCATGACCGCCTTCTTCACCATTAACCAGGACATCTATGACATGGACTTGCTCCTAATCCTCACCTGCCTCAATAAGATGAATAAAGGGCAAGCCGCAGCATTCGCTGAGACCTGGTACCCAAAGGTCATGGACTCCACCTTTGCCAACTTCCAGGAAGCGTTTCAGGATTCCTTCGTTCCAATGGGACAACAAGAGAGAGCTCGAAATGAGCTATATGAACTAAAGCAGAACAACTTTAAAGACAAAAGTGAGAAAGCCCTACCTGGAAGGCTCCAGAGGGGTAACTTCGACACCTATGTCACGACTTTTGAGCTAAAAGTAATGAGGAGTAAATTGGAGACAGGGCATGACGAGATCCTGATCAACATTCTTCGACAAGGAGTCGACAAACGGCTGGCCAATATGATGGCCACTTTGAATCCCCAGCCTATGAAATGGAAGGATTGGATTAAGAAGGCACATGTATTCAACGAGAACATCTGACGCCTTAGAAAGATCTGAGAACGGAAGAACTACATCCCTCTTCCCACTTCCGGCAGCTCCAATAACCATCAAGACCCCTATGCTATGGATGTCGATGCAATCTGCCTTACCCCGGTGGAACGAGCTGAGCATATGAAGAACAACAAATGTTTCATCTGCCACCGGGTAGGATGTCGCACCACCAATCACCCGAGAGGAGACTCACGCCCCAGGAGATTTCCCACCAAACCCCATATGGTGAAAGTCGTCAAAACCAGAGAAGATGCCCTTGGAGAGTTCATCCAGCAGTCAGATCTACCCAGAGACAAATTACTCCGCATCCTTCGCACCTGTACCACTGAAGAACAGGACGTACGAGTTCTTGATACTTCGCAGGATTTTTAACCAGGAGGAAAGTGTCAACGTCTTTACCTCCCCTTTCCGTCACACCTGTATTTGTACTAGGCCCTCACTCTAGAGCAATCAAACTCCCCATTTGCCTATACGAATCAGATGCGACCCAAACCGTTGAAATCTCTGCGCTAGTAGACAGCAGAGTGACCGGATGCTTTATCAACAAGTATCTTGTATGACTCAAAGGGTGGAAGATGCGATGACTACCCCAACCCATCCGAGCCCACAACGTGGATGGTTCCGAAAACAAAAATGGAATCATCCGCCAGTATGTGGTCCTCAAAGTTACATATGGATCATGGACGGAACAGCGACGCTTCCTGGTTATCAATTGTGGAACAGAGAAGGTCATCCTAGGGATGGATTGGCTGCGGGAGATCAATCCAATTATTGACTGGACAACTGGGCAAATTCGTATCTCTGATCCCCCTTGACCACCTCCTTGCGGTAACTTACTTGAACAACGATATCTCCTCTGATATCTTGGAGTCTCCCCAGAGCCTGAAGTCATTGCCAAAGCCACTATTTCCACCAAATTAGCCCAACAAGCTGCCAAGACCAAAACTACTCTCCTGCCGGAATATGCAGAATTCCGCGATGTGTTCGAGGAACCCAAGGATGGGGAGCTACCCCCATCCCGCCCCTACGACCATGCCATTGATCTCACCAACAACTTCACCCCAAAAGTCGCCAAAGCATACCCCTTGAACTCCGCGGAGTTGGCCACCTGTAAAGCATTTGTTGATGAACACCTGAAGTCAGGCAAAATCAAACCATCGAAATCTCCTCAAGCCTCCCTCTTTTTCTTCATTAAAAAGAAGGATGGTGGACTGCGACCGTGCCAGGATTACAGGTATCTCAATCAACACATCATCAAGAATGCCTATCTGTTGCTGCTTATTTCCGATCTTATTGACCAGCTCAAAGACTCCTCCCTCTTCACTAAGATGGACGTTCGCTGGAGATACAATAATGTCCGTATCAAGGCTTCGGACACCTGGAAGGCAGCCTTCATTACTCCCTTAGGGCTTTATGAGCCCACAGTTATGTTCTTTGGCATGTACAATTCCCCCCCCACCTTCCAGGCCCTCATGGATGACATTTTTCGTGATATGATTTTGGAAGGATGGCTCCTCATCTACATGGATGATCTCATCATCCACACCATGGACGATCCTCAACTCCATCACCGCCAGACCCTGCCTGTCCTTGAGCGCATGCGTGAACATCATCTCTTCCTGAAACTTTCTAAATGTTTCTTCAATGTCTCCAAGGTCAAATATCTCGGAATGATCATTTGTCCAGGGGTGATCACTCTCGACCCCACTAAACTAAGGGCCATCCAGGAGTGGACCCCTCCCCGATCCGTCAAAGCAGTCCGATCCTTCATTGGTTTCTGCAACTTCTACCGGAAGTTCATCCTCAATTTCTCCTTTCTTGCCTGACCGCTCCATGATCTTACCAAGAAAGGGGCAGCCTGGGAATGGAGCTCGGACTGTGACGCAGCCTTCCATTCCCTCCAGCAGGCATTCCTCTCACGACCTGTCCTCTGTCTTCCCCACACTGATTCCCCCTTCTGGGTGATGACTGATGCCTCCCTCATTGCCTCTGGTGCCGTCCTCATGCAGAAGGATGGTAATAGCGACTTGCACCCCTGTGCCTACCTTTCAAAAACCTTCTCCCCGGAGGAGCGGAACTATGACATTTATGATTGAGAACTCCTCACAGTCATTCGTGCTCTTGAGGAATGGAAGCAATACCTTACTGGTACTGCCCATCCGGTCACAATCCTCACCGACCACAAGAACCTTGCATACTTTAAGCAACCTCCGAATAAGCTGTCCCGACGCCAGGCTCACTGGATGCTGTTTCTCCAGGACTTCGATCTCATGTTTTCCCATGTCCCCGGGTCCCACATGGGCCCTGCCGATGCTCTCTCCCACCTGCCTGACGTCTCTACTATTGACGACAATCAAGATGTCACCCTTCTCCCCCCTGACCATTTTGTTCGCCTTTTGGACGTCGCACTCGGGGACAAGATTGCCCGTTCCTCCGCCGCTGACCCCTTTGTCGTTGATGCACTTGCTGCCCTCCGCCAAGGTTCCTCAATCCTACCCCATGCCTCTCATTCCAACTGGCATTTTGACGACGGACAACTCTACTTCAAGGGTTGCCTGTATGTCCTGGAGGCCGCTCGACACGCCCTGGTCCACGATCTCCATGTCGCGCCTGCCGCCGGTCACCCCAGCTTTTTCCGGATGGTACACCTGTTGCAGCGTGATTATTGGTGGCCGGGACTTTCCACCTTCGTGTGAAAATTCCTTCTTGGCTGCGCCACCTGTCAGGCCAATAAGGTGCTGACCCACCCGACTGTCCCACTGGCTTGGCCTATCCCGAGCACCGCCATGCGTCCATTCCAGTCCATCTCCGTTGATCTCATTACCAGGTTGCCCCTGTCTCGCGGCTTTGATTCTGTGATGGTCGTGGTCAACCAAGGCCTTACGAAGGGGGTAATTTTCTGCCCCTGCTTGAAAGACATCGATGTAAAGGGGATAGCGAACCTTTTCTTCCAACACGTGTTCCCTCAATTCGGCTTACATGAACGTTGTATCTTGGATCAAGGACCCCAATTCACCTCTGCATTCGCCTGAGAGCTTTCTTGCCTGCTTGAATATGACCTCGCACTCTCCACTGCATACCACCCACAGACCGACGGAGAAACAGAACAAGTCAACCAAGAGCTGGAAACGTATCTCCGCATCTTCTGTCAAGGAAACGTCTCCATCTGGGCTGACCTCCTCCCTATGGCCGAATTTGTGCACAACTCCACAGCACATTCCGTGACCAAGCAATCCCCGTTCTCTCTCATGCTTGGGTATGAACCCCGATCTTACCCAGCCATCAGAAAAACTTTCCTCCCCACTCTCGAGCAGAGACTCACCCTTTTGTCCAAAGCTAGGGAAGAGGCGCAGCAGGCCCATCATGTGGCACAACAGATGGTACAGGAATGTGTTCGCACGTCTTACAAACCATGGAAGATAGGAGATCGTGTCTGGCTCGACAACAAGAATCTGAAGCTTCACTACCCATCTTGGAAGCTTGCCCCTTGACGAGAAGGACCATTCGAAATCAAAAAGGTTATCTCTCCGGTGGCCTACCAACTAAGACTTCCCCCAACCTGGCGGATCCACCCCGTCTTCCATGCCTCACTCCTGACCCCCTATCGAGAAACTGTGGAACATGGCCCAAACTTTATCAACCCTCCGCTGGATCAAATCGACAGCGAAGAACGATACGAAGTGGCACGGATCCTAAGCCATAGGGGTTCCGCAGCAAGAAGGCAGTACCTGGTCGCATGGAAAGGGTATTCTTCTGCCGAAAACACCTGGGAACCGGAACGCAATTTGGGAAACTCCCACACACTACTAATGGAATATAAGGCCTCTCGACCAAACGATTTCCCCCCAACCGGACGAAGAAGAATGAGATCGTAGCACCATTCCTCTACCCTTTTAAAATATGCCTATGATATGTCTTCCCTTTCACCCCAGACCTCGAATCTCCTCACTCTTTATTTCTCTGTTGTTTTTCTTCCTCTTGTCCTACTTCTTCTGTGCCTTTGGGATACCCATCAGTGCATTCTCAACTGCCAGGTAGACATCCAGTACACCCTAGCCCCTCTCCCTGCCCATTGCCACCAACCACCTCCTCCAGTTGCTTGGGCCGACGAGCCCACCCAGGACCAACAGCCACTGGCGCAACCAGAACCAGGCTGGTCTCTGCGTTTCACAGTGACATTTCCTGACAACAACAACGGAGCAGGGCAGTGGGGAGGGAATGCCTCTGGCTGGTAGAATATTTACATCATTTCTTCTTTCCTTGCTGAAGGATATGCCCGACAAATCTTCCGGGTACTTCAGAAATACTATATGGCTACTCTCTCTCATCCCTTATCTGTTGAAGACAATCCCCCCCTCCAGCTAGAATGACTTTCGGAGTTCCATCAGTCCACCCTTGTATTCAATTTACTCGATAACCCCGGGGCCGTTCTTGCCCTTGAACACCTCCCATTATTTCGTCTTTCCCCTTACTTGCCCCTGATCATTCAGTTCTATTCCTTTTTCGTTAACACACATCACCAAACCGTAGAAACCATCGCGATCTTCCAGACTGCCACCAAACTGGGCATCCAACATTGTTTCAACCCCACCTTTGCCCTTCAACAACTAGGCCGGGCCCGCAACACCCTCTTTGAGTTGCTAACGGAAGCGGGACTACTGGAACTAATCGCCTTGCTTCCCCAGAACGTTTATCTCCCGCTTCTCCGGCAGCAATTGCAAACCCTTTCTGATGAGCAACGGACGCATTACCTGGCTGATGCCCCAAGAGGGAATCTGTTGGAAGATCACAATGACCCCAGAAACGGCACAGCAGGACCTTTGGTACAATGTGCCCCTGTCCCAATTGTTAACTTTGCAACAGTCTGACCCCCTACCCCAGTTCCCCCTTTCGTTCCCAGCAAGCCTCCCTCCACTCTGCCTCGCTCCTCTACCACGTCCTCCATCCCCATTCCTCCCCCCGCTCCTCAATGACGATGAATGGGTCAGTGAATTTGCGCTTTGGCTAGACTGGGAAGTCACAATATCACAGATGGAGAACTCCAATCCCCTAGCCCCGTCTCTCCCTCTCCTCGAAGAGCAAATCGAGCAGCAAGTTGCCATCAATGCGGTTCGCGATCACACTATCGGATAGCCTGCCCCCACTACCTCTGTCCTTACTGCTTTCTCCCCACACCTGGTCACCCCCAGTATGCTTGTCCTGAGCGACAATGTATCCGCTGCAGACTTCGAGGCCACAGTGCACCGAATTGCGCAGGGGCCTTGGATGGGAGCGAATCCGACTACTTGTCTGAGGCAGATACTCTCAGAGTCGCACAATCTGATAGGGTCTGATCCAGTATCTCAGACATATGACGGGGGTAATGTTACAACATCTGACATGGTCTATGGTTTGTGCTATCATTCCTCGCTGTTCAATCTGACTACTTTGCCTTCCTTCCTAGACGACGCAACCTTTCCAACATTCCCTTTGTATCCACTGCTGGATAGGGACACTTGAGTTACTACATTTGGTATGCTCCACTTTCTACTATCGGACACATAGCCCTCCCACAGCATCATCTCTTTATTGATGCTGCGTATCCCCACATTCCATACTAGGCATCTCTTCATTACTATACCAAGAATTACTACGATCAGCGAAGTACAGCTCTACCTAGGTATTTAAACTGTGCCATGTACGATACGTGTTCCTTAGCTAGTTCTGTGCAATTCTACGTGCAGTCTCTGGCCATCCGCGAGTCCGACCTTTGGATAGCGAGCTTCCGACTTTGACTAGTCTTCATCCCACTATTGAGTGGACGCTATCCGAGTGCTTCCGTACCAGAAACATAGGATCTGTATTGACCTAAGGAGATTGTACGCGGTCCGCATAACATCCTCTGCTTGACTCATTCCCACTGCATCTATTGATGCATCACCTACTGGTACCATATCCTACCCTGTCATCCCTATTGGACTATTCTACTGATGTGTCCATCCATTCATGCATCAACACTATGTTCATCCAACTCATCCAGCTGTAGGTCAATTGATGTATCACCTATCTTGTCCTGGCAATCCTACCATTGCATGTCTGCTGGTGCATCCCCCATTCATGTATCAGTGCCATGTCTGTCTGACTCATTCCCACTGATGTATCATCTGTTGTGCATGCAATTATCCACTTAGTACTCAGGCTGATGTATTATCCTAGTTATGATATCTCCTTCTTGAGTAGTGTATAATTCGTCTGCTGATGCACTTATCCAAGTCCATTGATGCATCACACATTTGTGCACCAATTCGTCCACATGTATGTCTGTTGATGCATCACCCATCCTGGCCTGTCCTCCCTATAGTTGTTATATACCTTCTGATTTTTGTTGTTGAGTCTGTACCCTGTTGATGCATCATCTGCATCCTATCTGTTTATTGTATTATAGGCTACACATCAGTTGTCTTTTCACACTCTCAAGTCCATCTCATTCACTGATGTAAAAAAGTACAATAAAAGGAGTGATTAATCACATACATGTTCATTGAGCTCAATCTTGACCAGTATCTTATCCCCAGAGATGTCTTCAATCTCATCTATGAGAATGTCTCTCCTGTTTTCATCTGCTGTGAGCCACTCACAATCCATCTTCCTTGCAAACTCCATTGTAGGTGACCAAGAGAAATGGTAGCTTTCAGCAAGGGAATGCCTAATACTCACCTGCTGCTGTGCATATGTACAATGGCCTTCAGTGATATCCTTGTTGACGGAGGTGATTGACTGTCCTCTTTCTTCCCAATGGGCTGCATCCCATTGGAGAAAACCCAAGGTTCTTTATATCTCTTCCAACAGGAGTTTGACTTCCTCCAACCAATGCTGAGCTCTGGCTCATGCATGTCTATGCCTGTGTGTTATCATGGATTATCTTGAGCAAAATCTAAACACATTTACTTTCTAGGATCTCCTTGTCCTTGCCATCAGCAGCCCCATCCACACACCATATCCATGATAGCTTCCTAGTCCCTTTGGTTTCCCTCCAGAGTAGGTCCAACACAGCATGGATGTCTTGATGGTTGGGTGGACAAAGGACAGAATTCCACACACCATTTTCCTTGAGCAAAGGTGCCAGCCAGTACAATACTTTGTGGACATCATCATACCTATTTGGTCAACTCTCAGTTCAAGACTTATAAAGATAATAGACCTACTCACCTGTTTACTATTGTGTCAATCTTCACTTCTATCACTTTGAGTGTATTTTGAGCTCTTGTATTCACCCCCTGACCTTGTAAGTTGTGATCCTTGAACTTCAGAATACAGCTCTGGACATAGAGATTGGAACATATCATCTGTAATGCATCAAGCTCCTATGAATAGTGTAATTTCCATTCCATGTGCTGCAGCCACTCATCACAAGGGATTGACTAGTCAATCTCTGATGGAAGCATCAACTTGTATGCTTCTGGTGGAATGATAAAATCACTATCTCCAGGACCCTTGGCATGTTGAGAAGCCAGAGCAGGCAAGAAAAGATATTGTAATTTGACCCACCCATCAATGTAGCACTGGAGTGTGTTACTCTGGAGCATGAGCTGACTTTCCTAATGGTCTATATGATGAATGCCCAGCCCAGCCTTCTCATGTCTTAAATGGCATCTGACAAAAGGTTACTTCACAACAAAAATAGAAGAACATAGGATTCTTACTGCTGGTCTTCTAGTTTCAATCTGGTGCTGATGAGAACACTAGTAGAGCAAACATCATGAAGAACAGTTGAGTTGTTGCACATCAGGTCCCCAGTCTCTTTCCTAGCCAGCCAAGTTGAACTGCAGCCATGGTCAGCACTGAAAGGAGGCATGGGACTATGTTAGTGACAGACACACATACAATATTGGACATGACTTATGGTTGCCTTATCACTCATAAGGATTGGTTTTTGTGCAATCATCCTCCCACTCCTTAATGTGGTTTCTCCACTTTGTGAGCTCCTCAGCTTTGCTCAGTTTGATTCCCTCCTCAAGGTCCTCTAGGGCATTTTGAAACTCTGCTTGTTTCAAGATTGCCACCTTGAGTTTGCTGAGCAGAGTTAGGCCTTGAGACAGTGAGAAAAAGGCCAGGATGCTTGAATAATGCACTTATAAAGGCCAGTCACCTTTTTCCCATTTGAGTGACTGAAGTGATCATCTAGGATGTCATGCTAGGCTCCAGGTCCCATCTTCTTTGTGCTTGATGCAACTGGATTGATATTCATCTATCCTCTTTCTGGAGCTTCCTCATCTGTCTGACCAACCCCAGGCATAAAGTTGAAGGAGAACATGGTCTGACACTTATTGATGTGTGCTGGAAGGTGGAACAAGGAACAAGGAAGGTGAAGTTCCTTCCTGACAATGAGGAAGGAAGCATATTGAGTTGGGCTTTCAAGCACTTGGAAAGATGCTTAGACCATTGACAAGCAATGTCATAAGAAATGTTGACATCATTGATTGAGTTGTACTGTATGACAGAGCAAAATAGATAATCTGTTATGCAGGACAAACCTCAAGTATGCAGGTTGGGACTGACTGACAGGTAGGACACTCATGAAGAGGTACAACTCAGCCCAAAGGGAAACTAGGGACTATATGGTCAGAGACTGGACTAGAGAGGACAAAGGACAAGGACTCGAAAGAGGACTCAGACTGAGGGGCGACTCAAGAATATGCTAGATTGTGCAGAACAAGAATGTTGTACATGGCTAGTGGCTAAGGTTTATATAGTCAGGCTGAGTGTGCACAGACCATGTACTGTAAAAGGAAGAACAAAAGAGTAACCAAGAATGGAGTCCAAGTTGAATTGGATGACTGCATAAACATTGTGACTACAATGGAATGATGGATACTTTGAGAATGTTCCAAAAGAGAAGAATATGAACATACTTGTAAAGAAAGAGACCTGGGACATGGGATTGGGATGGGTGGAGACAAGATAATAGGAGAACATGAGGATAAAGGAAAGAAATTGTAACATTACCCCCCTCATATGCTTGAGCTCCAGGCTCGAGAACCTCAAAGTCTGGCTGATGACACAGGAGGGCCAGCAAAGACTCCAGCAGCTTGTTCAGGAGTGTATTCAAATGGACAGTTGTTGAGGAGATGACCAGTTTGATTGCAGTGTCCACAGGTACATGCAGGGCAAAAGCAGGCTCTGTGTCCCCAGTGCTGACAAAAGGTGCACTGTATGGTAAAACAATAGTGAGTGGGATGGCCAGGAGCAAAGGTGTGGTAGGAGGGGCATCAGTACTCAGGGCAGTCATCTTGGTAATGACCTAGAAGATTGCAGTGAAAGCAATGGGTGGTGGAGGTGGCAGGTCAACAATGTATGGGAGATGCAACTATTTGGACAGCGAAGGAGAGTACTTGTGAGCCATTGGGGAGATGGATGAGTTGAATGTTTGCCTGGTTGAGGGCAAGAGCAGACTGGTCAAGGGTGTACTTGTTAGATGAGTCCAAGTGAACATCTTTAGAGGAGGAAGTAGAGGGAGCTATGGAGAGATGAGCAAGGAGAGGAGGCAGAGAAGGGGGAGTGGGAACTGGCAAAGGTAGAGGGCAAATCTCTAAGGCTTCTAATGAAGAAGTATACCAATCCTGAGCATCCATAGGCATAGATAGGTAAACATGACAAAAGGTAGGATATAGTAATTGAGGATCAAGACATTCAACGTAACTATGGAAACCATGAATGTGAAGAATAGAGAGGACATATTCTGGAAGACAGTTGATCAAAAGATGAAGAGGGAGACTGAAATCAATGGGTAAATCAGAGGGGGCCAACTGGAAGTGAAATGATTGAACTCAAGAAACATCATGAAAATAGTCCACGAGTTCCTGTGTGATCTCATCCTGCTTGAACAATGTATCACTTTTGAGGGTGTGGATGAGGATGGGATTGGTGAGGACAGTGGTGTAAAGCATGTTGATCAAGGAAGTGGGAAGAAAGATAGGCTGCACAGGCCACAAATGTAATGAAGAAGTAGAAGAAAAGCTCAAGAGTGAAGAAGATAAAGTGGGCAAAGGGGTGGAGAATATGGTAGGCATATCAAACTAGGGGGAAAAGGGAGTTAAGGATGATGATGATGTAGAAGAAAGCAGAGATGGGAGACATTGAAACTATCATAGAGAATGAGTCTTTTTATAAGAGGAGAGAATGGACTTGGCATGATGGAGATTAGTTTTGGGTTCCCATGTGTTTTCCAACACAGAGTAACCCTTTCATGTAGTCAGGTACCAGTAATGGCCAGGAGAGCCCTTGTGTGTGAGAATGCTGTCTACCTTGTACTCTTCTTCGTCTTTGATCATGCCAGGAGGTAGTGATGGGAACAATGGTCCATGTGCTTCTATAGAGTGGAAGGTTGATAAGAGGGTAGCATGGAAGATGTTGTGTATCTTCCATGTGAGTAGAAGATGTAAGCAGTAGGTGAGTGGAGATAGGACCTGGGAGATCTCAAAAGGGCTGAGGCATTTGGGAGTGAGTTTATGAGAAGGGAAGGGGATGTAGAGATTGGTTGCTTCTAACCATACTTTATCTCTGACTTTCCATGGAGAGAACTTCCAGGAAGTATGTTGCATCATTAAGTGGTGGGCTGACTCATGTGCTGCAAGCGCTTCCTTTCAGGATTCCTCTAGGAGAGTGAGATGGGAGGAGAGAGCAGGGATAAAGGTCTTTCTGAGGGGGGGATAAGCTCGTGGTTCATATCTGAGCATTAGGGAGAATGGAGATGCTCTAGTGAAGGAGTGGAGGGATGAGTTGTGATGGAATTCAGTGTTTGTGAGGAAAGAAGACCATGAGTGTGGTTGAATGGCACAGAATAGGTGAAGATAGGTCTCAATCTCTTGGTTTGTTCATTCAGTCTGGCCATCTGTCTGAGGATGATAGGTGGTGGAGAGGCATATATTGTAGTGGAGAAGACAGGTGAGTTTTCGGATGAATACAGAGGCAAACTGTGGACTACATTCAGAGATGATGGAGTCATGGAGACTGAACCTTTTGAACACATGATGGAAAAAGAGTTGAGCTACCCCCACTGTGTCAATGCTTTTTGTGCAAGGAATGAGTATTACCCCCTTTGTAAGCCCATGGGTCAGCCATGACCAGCAAGGAATTGAACCCAGAGGAGACAGGGAGATCAGTGATAAGGTCCATAGAGAGCTGGTGGAATGGTAGTGATGTGGTAGAGGGAATGGGAGAGAGGGGTAGAACAGTGGAGTGGATAATTCACCTTGGACTGTTGGCAAAGAGCACAGCCAGCAATGAAGTTCTTGATGAAGGTGGAAAGACCTGGCCACTAGAAGTCACATTCAATGAGGGCTTTGGTATGAAAGAAACCCATGTGGCTGGTAGTGGGGGAAGTATGGAGGATGAGGAGGAGGGGGGAGCAAGAGGCAGGGGGAACATACATGCGATGACAAAAGAAAAGGTGCTTGTTGTCAATAGACCAATCAGAGAGGGCAGAGTGAGGGAAAAGCAGAGAGCTGTCCTAAAGGCTCTGGATAGCATGAAGAATGAGAGGATCCAAGGAAGAGGAGGAACAAATGGTGATGGCAAGGGTGAGGTTGAGCACAGAGATAACCTGAGGATCAGGAAGAATGGGAGAAGAGACATTGTCAAGGGAGGTATTGACCAGATCCTTGTGAAAGCAAGGACTGGGAAGGAGGAGAAGTGGTCCTTCAATGTATCAAAAGCACATTGTTGAAGAGAAGTCCATAGTCATGGTTTGTCCTTGTACATGAGGAGAGTGAGAGGGGCAACAAGATTGGAGAAACTGGGGATAAATTTGTGATAAAAGTTCATGAAGCCCAAGAATGAGCAAATTCCCTTGACAGAAGAGGGGGGTTTCCATTCATGAATGGCAGAGAGTTTGGTAGGATCCATCTAGATATATCCTTGACTGATGATAAGACCAAGATATTCCATAGTGGTGACATCAAACAAACACTTGGAAATCTTCAAGGAGAGGTTGTGTTCATGAAGTTGAAGGAGCACCTGCTTAGTCCTGGTGTGATGTAGCTCTAAGTCATCCTTGGTATGGATGCTGATGTTATTCATATAGATCTTTAACCAATGTTCAGCAATCATGTCAGCAAAGATGTGATTCATAAAAGCTTGGAGCATGAGAGGAGTGTTGTTGAAACCAAAGAACATGATGGTGGGTTCAAAGAGTCCCAAAGGTGTGATAAATGCTGCTTTCCATTGGTCCTCCTCCTGTTACGATTCCATGTCTGCTCCTATCTTTTCCCTCATCATCCACTGCACCCTTCACCTCAACTCCCTCTTATCTCCTTATCTTCCTATCTCCTTATCATCTTATCCTTATCTATGACTCACCCTGACTCATTTCCTTATCTTCTTCTTATCTTGCTTCTCTTCTCTTCTCTTCCCTTCTTCTCACTTCTCTTTGCCTCCATTCTTCCTTGTCTCTGACTCATCGTCTTTTCTTCATTTCCCTGCTTCTCTTCCTTCTTATCTCGCTTCTCATGATTTCCAGTGACTCATGACCTTCCTCTTTCATACTTGCATAGCTTGGTCTGTACACCATCTCTCTGAGTATATAAACCTAGCCACAGACATCCTATAACTCCAAGCTAGTCTTACTCAAATATTAGCCTCAACCTTGAACCCTTGGGCCTCCCTAGGCCAACCCCTGGACCCCCACCAGTCATCTCCTTGGGCCTCTATTGGCCATCTCATCAGGCCTCTATCAGCCATCTCATCAGGCCTCTATCGGCCATCCTATTGGGCCTTTCTTGGCCATACCCAGTGAGCCTTCGTTGGCTCTTACCACTGAACCCCTTGGAGCAGCTTCACCCTCTCCTTGCAAGGATATCATTGAACCATAGAACCCCAACTGGGCTACTTGAGTCTACACTTGTCACTACCTGTGCCAAGTGTAACACCTCCCTTAGATGGATGTTGTCATAGCCCCAGTGCACATTGAACTTGGTAAATAACGTGGAGCCCTTCATGTCATCAATGAGCTCAGATGAGAGGGAGTGGGTAGGCATTGTGGATGGTATGAGAATTCAGATATCAATAGTCCTGACAAGGGTGAAGGGTGCCATTCTTCTTGGGTACAAAGAAGAATGGGGATGCCTGGGGAGATTTGGAGGGGATAATATGTCTGGTTTTGAGATTTTCTTCAATGAAAACTTGACAGGCTTCATGTTTGGTGGGGTTAAGAGGGTAGATCTTGGTGATCTTTGGGATGAAGGATGGTTTGAGATCGATGATATGGTCAAAAGAATGATGAGGGGGAAGGGTGATGAACATCTTCTTGGAGAAGACATTTGCAAACTCTTTGCACCAAGGGGGAACATCCTGTTCCTTTGGTTTCTCAGACTGGGTGAGTTGAGTTGAGAGGGTGATCTTTCCTAGGTGTTGGGGATGTGCATCTGCTTTTACTTCATTCCAGAGTGGACTCTCACAAAGAGGTACCACAGCATCCTGAAGGGTGAGGGTATTGGTAGCCCAATCAACCAAAGGGTTTGTTTTCTTAAGCCAGGGCATTCCAAGGATAATACAAGGGGAGCCAAGAGAGGTAATGAGAAGGGTGACCCTAACTGAGATGCTGGGAAAGATGACATTGGCAGTGATTGACCACTTGATTGTTCCTTGATGGTTTTGAGTTCCATTGATGTTATAGGTGATGAGAGGCTGGGGGAGATGACAGATGGCTGAGTGAAGTTTTGGAATGAGGGAGGTATCAATGAAACTACTAGTGGCACTGCTATTGATGAGAGTGGTGGTGTCAACACCTTGAGATTTGGCTTGTAGATGGACTGGGAGATGCATTGTTTGTTCATTGACTAGTCCTATGAGTACAGCAGAGATGTCTAGGGAAGAGGACATTGTGGCAACTTCTCTTCGTGAAAACCCAAGGGGCTTTCCTCTTTTGGAGCTTCATCAAAGCAAAGCTTGAGAGTCTGGAGGATCTCTCCCTCATCCTTCCCTGTAGTGCAAAGACTATTCACATAAGTCTCTAAAGCTGATGAAGATTTGATGAGAGGGGTGGGAGGTACTTCAGTGGTGGGCATGATGGAGGAGGTGCTGGTCACTTGAACTTGTTGTCAGTTCCTAAAGGGGTTGTTTGAAGGTCAGGTCTGAGAAGTCTGGAAGGTGAAAGTATGACATTGCTGGGCATTGTGCCCCTTCTTACAGCATCAAAGACAAAGGTCTTCCTGGAAATAGCAGACACATTCATCTGGGGTGAGCTTAGAGACACAAATGGTGTCAATGTCCATAGCATTGGGATCTGGAGTGGAGAAGTGGCTGGAAAAGGTAGAAGAGGTTCTGTGTCCCTTTTTGAGAGTGGTGATGCAGGCTTTCTGGGTGTGAAAGGTCTTGGCTTTTTCAAGCCAATCAGCAATGGTAGTGGGAACAGTTGTCATGGAAAGGATCATGATAGTGATCTATTGATCCAATCTGAGTGAGAACTGATCAATGAGGGTTGTTTGGTCAGTAATCTCTGCTTTAGCAGCAAGATTCTGAAAGTCAGTGATATACTTCTGGAATCTGTTATCCAACTCTCCATCAGGATGTTTAAAGGACTTTTGAATGAGCTTTGAGAGCTCCAGGCAGGCAGTGGCTTTGGTGTCAAAAGGGTAGAATGTAGACTTGAAGTTTTCAACAAACTTGTCAAAAGTTTTCTCTGTTTGAGCAATGGCAGTGTCAGTCATGCAGTTGTACCACATCTCAGAGAAAGAGACTCCTTGTCCCTTGCTCATCTTATTAAAGATTGTCATGACCTTGTGATTGTCAGAGGTATAGAGCATGGTGTTGATCAAGAAATAGGCCTTTATGGCCTTGATCCAGCAGATAGCATCAGCAGGTTCACCCAAGAAATCTGCAGGGAGAGCAGCTTTGAGTTTGGATATGGTGATGACTGGTGGGGCTGGTGCAGGGGGTGGGGGTGCGACTAGGGATACTGGGGGTTGAGGAGTGATTGGGGGTACCAGGATTTGAGGGGTGTGTGAGGGAGTGGGGCTATAAGTGCTCTGGGAAGTAAAGATGTGATGACAATGATACTGTGGAGTGGGGGCTGGAGGGACTGGGATGAAGCAATAGGAGGAAGACTCAGGGTTGGTGTCATATCCCAAGTCCACTCCAGTCCTCTGGGCCATGTCCACTCAAACTCCAGTTTGTTTCTATCTTAGATACTTTCTGTACAGTATCGGACTCTTATCTTGTTTCTCCTTTTGTCTCTCTGTTTCTCTTACCTCCATTTAGTTAGCTCTGCTCATAGACTTCACCCGCAGGCTGTGTTCTCTATGCGAAGCACAGCTCTAGCATTCTCATACCTGGAGTACTTTCACTTGCATTCCGGCTTACTGATCTTTGACTTACCAATCATACATATCTCTGTTAGTAATATGCCTCTGCACTCCGTATATAAACTCTGTACTTTACACTATACACCTCAGTTTGAATATCATCTCAGTCTCCTCTTTCCTACTCCTCAGTTCATCTGTCAGATTCTGTCTCTGACAACTCTGATCCTCCATCCTCCGAAATATGAGGACACGAACACACAAGGGTGCAGCATGCAACTCTGCATTGCTGCAGTCAACATCCTCACCACTCTGTCCCCTTCATCCCTCAGTCTCATCCCCTCCTGCACCTCCAACTGACTGGAGTAGAGTGGAGAGGAACTGGACTTAACAGTTGAGGATATCCTTGTCTGAGGATTCAGGAGGTCTGATGTGATGAGATGTGGTGACTGGGGTATCCTACTCCTAAATAGGAGAGACAAAGGAGATTCTTGTTCTTTTGTTATACAGGGTGAACCTCAAGTATGTGGGTTGGGACTGACTGACAGGTAGGACACTCATGAAGAGGTACAGCTCAGCCTGAAGGGAAACTAGGGACTATATGGTCAGAGACTAGACTAGAGAGGATGAAGGATGAGGACTTGAAAGAGGACTCAGACTGAGGGGTGACTCAAGAATATGCTAGATTGTGCAGAACAAGAATGTTGTACATGGCTAGTGGCTAAGGTTTATATAGTCAGGCTGAGCATGCACAGACCATGTACTATAAAGGAAAGAACAAAAGAGTAACCAAGAATGGAGTCCAAGTTGAATTGGATGACTGCATAAACATTGTGACTACAACAGAATGATAGATATTTCAAGAATATTTCAAAGGAGAAGAACATGAACATGCTTGTAAAGAAAGAGACCTGGGATGTGGGATTGGGACAGGTGGAGACAAGATAATAGGAGAATGTGAGGATAAAGGAAAGAAATTGTAACATAATCCATATTCACATATCTGTATAAAGATGAGCCATTGGTATAGACAAGGAAAATGACAACATACTTCTCACCTTTCTGCAAGTTGCCAACCCCTCCAAGTAACTTCATATTGTGACATGCACAATCAACCATCCTGACACCAGTTGCTGACAGCCCTTGACAAGATTTTATGTCTGCCATATTGACAGTGAGGTGACTTTGGCATGTACTTTTCTGGATTGAGTCAGTGAACAACCAAGGAAGAGCTGAGCAACTGACATTACCTCTTGGACTTCTCCAAGATACTTTTCCAAGTATCTTTTGTATATGGTTTCATCAACAAAATATGCCCAACCCTGGCTAAGACTTGGATCTATGTTATCTC
>JBBPLV010000137.1:0-10796 GCA_038089975.1 Boletellus ananiceps | reverse complement strand
TCTAAAGTTTGCATTGATTGCCACAAACAAAGTGTAGAGCCACCTGTTGCAATGTGATGTCAATTTAGTAGCATTCCATCAATGGTGCATGCTAACCTCTTGTCTGTTTTATTTGGAGTGGATGGCATGTTGATCCCAGGATGAGGACAGACAGGACATATCACAGTACACTTGCCATTTGATGTCTGGACAATTCTATCAGGAACATGCCCATGACCAGCATGTTTGAGCATCTTGAGATGACACCATTCATGAGACATCCTGAGGAATGCCTCACAACAATTCTGTAGCCATGACAACAAATCAGCAGAGAAAACATACAAACACAAGGGAAAAACACCTTGATGTCCATGAGCCTGGTATTTTCCATAAGCCTGGCAAGCAAGTTGTAGTATTTGTAAGCAGTGATCTTTGATTCCAGAGAGATGATATGGAATTGCCTGAGGACACAAAATGTTGCCACTGTTTGGGACCATGTACTGGTAGCTGGGAACCAGGACATGTACAAGAGTTGCTGGAAATGACTTAGTGTCTTTTCACAATTGCAAAAGCTGAGTGAAACAGCCTGAACTCCCATAGTATCAATGATGAAGAAGTTGTTGTTGAAAGCACATTCCAGATTGCAGCAAGTGCTTGATGGCAAGTGTCCAAGTTGAACTCTTAGGCTGATGCTTTTGAGAGTAGTTGATTTGTAGTATATGCCATTCCATTTCTGTTGGAGCATCCAGTGAGATATGAAACCATGTGGATGTTACATACCTTGATGATGTGTAGTGGGTGCCTAGTGTGACTGGTCAGAATGCAAGCACAACAAAGTTGCTTGCCTCCAAAACAATCATTGCAGGTAAACATTGGCTCAAGTCCAGACTTATCACATGAAGTGCAATCACTTGAACAAGTTGAGTCGGGTTGGTCCTGGTGGAGAACATGAGCGCGATTGCCCATGCACAATCTACAATGGGAGTTGAAGAAGGTCGTCAGCACACTTTGTAGGATGATGACACACCTGAGCTGCCTCCTGCACCCCCTGCACCACCAGATGAACTGCCCCAGTCCACAGAGCGACGACAGGAAACCCTGAGCATCAAGCTTGAGGGGGAGTACTGGGGATTTGCAAGCTTCAATGATCATGTTGAGACAGCCAAGGCGAACACGACAGTAGCATGCCAACATGATGACAACCACAGGACTAGGCCAAAGATGGTGCTGGTTGCACCAGAACACGAGCATGTCCTCGAGGCAATCGTGCAGGCCTGGGCCAGCAGTATCAGCAGTGAAGTTGACCTGAAGGCATCAGCACATGATGGGCATGTACCTGAAGGCCCTAACAAGGTCCCAGAGCTCCTGGAGGTCGAGACAAATGAGTCTGGCAGTGGAATGAACATGCCATGTTGAGGTTGCCAGGAGACCATTGGGGCGAGCAACCTGAGCTGTGAAGTGCTGAGTGCAATGGAGCACACAGAGACAATGGCAACAACATCAGATCTATCAGGAAACCACATAGGATGGGCAGCAGCAAAATGGACATGCTAGGTCATGTGGCAGAGCCAAGAGTGTCAAAACTAAGCAAAAGGGCAATGGAGCCCACTCAGCTGTTGCCCAGGAAGAAGCAAGAACGACTAGTTATTCACCTAAGCAAAAGGGCAATGGAGCCCACTACATACATTAGATACAGTAGAAAAGAAAAGTGAATATAACTCTCACCTCAGCCGTTGCCCAGGAAGAAGCAAGAACGACTGAGGAACATGTAAGGAAGAAAAAGGGTTTTATAGTAATGGGTGGAGGCGCGCTTGTACAACTCCGACTATCCACAAAAGGGAATATAGAGATGGGACAAGAAATGAACAAGTCAAGTGTTACCGAGTGTGTTCCGGGTCCAGGAACACTCGGAAACACTTGGGAAGGACTTGAAAGATTTGAAGTCATCAAGTCCCATATTTCTGAACTCGGAAGCATTCGGAAGCGCGGGAACTAATCTCGGAAGCACATGATTCCGAACCGGAAGCATCGGAAGCGTGGGAAAGTTCGGAAAAGTCTCGGAAACTATGGAATGAAAGTGTAAGTCTAATTTATTAATTTGGAGGAGTAAAGTTCTGATGTTTGACACCACCTGGAGAATACATCCTGTCTTCCATGCATCCCTCCTTTCCTCCTATCACCAAACTGCAGAACATGGGCCCAATTTCATCAATCCCCCTCCTGATCAAATTGATGGAGAAGAACAGTATGAAGTGGCACGAATCCTAGGTCATAGGAATACCAGGATATGAGCAGTACCTCATCTCTTGGAAAGGATACTCTGCAACAGAAAATACATGGGAACCAGAATGGAATCTGGGGAACTCCCATGAACTACTAATGGAATATAAAGCCTCTTGCCCGAAAGACTTCCTCCCAACACAATGAAGAAGACTGACCTAAGGATCATCCTTTACCTACTTAAGCCCTTAGATATGCCTTCACTCTCCAACCCCACCTTTAACCTTCTCGTCCTCTATTTTGCTTTTATCTTTTTCCCATTTCTTCTTATTCTTCTGTGTCTGTGGAACACCCATCACCATCTCCTTAACAGACAGATAGACATCCAGTATACCGTAGCCCCCCTTCCCACTTGCTGTCATCATCCTCCCCCTCCAGTTGCTTGGACAGATGAACCCACCCAGGATAACCAGCAACCTGCAAGACCAGAACCAGGTTGGTCTCTGCATTTTGTGGTGACATTCCCTGATAGCAGCAATGGGGCAAGGCAGTGGGAAGGCAACACTTTGGGCTGGTGAACAAATTACTCTTATCCTTGTCACAACTGTCATCATTTCCTCCTTTATTGCCAAACAGTATACTAGAGCTGTTCTCAGATCTTGGAAAACAGATCCTATGGCTGTACCTTCTCAACCCTTGACAGAACTCAACAACCCTCCTCTTCATCTTGACTGACTCCTGGAATTTCACCTTTCAACTTTTCTGTTCAATCTGCTTGATAACCTGGCTACAGTCCTTGCTTTGGAAAATACCCCTCTCTTTCGCTTCTCACCATATCTCCCCCTTCTCATCTGTTTATACTCATTCTTCATGCAAGTCCATCACCAGACCATTGACAGTATTGCCTTCTTTCACACTGCTACTGAACTGGGACTTCCCCATCGTTTCAACACCACTGTTGCTCTCACTAACCTGGGGAGAGCTCATTGAACTTTGTTTGAATTGTTTTCTGAAGTAGGATTAGTGGAGTTGATCAAGCAACTCCCTAGAAATGTCTATCTCCCCCTACTATGTCAACAAATAGCCTCCCTCTCTGATGATGAGCAGGTGCATTACCTGGCTGTGGTCCCTAACCCACCAACCAGGCATTTGATGGGCCAATGTGATAACCCCAGAATCAGCACAGCTAGACCCCAGATACAACATTCCCCTGTCCCAACCATTAACTTTGCAACAATCAGACCCTCCACACCAGTCCCACCTTTCATTCTCACAGAACCCCCCTCTACTCCTCCTCACACCAATCCCTTGCTTGCACTCCCCATTCTGCCCCCTGCTCCTTGACGACAATGAGCTGGTCAATGAGTTCGTGCTCTGGCTCAACTGGGAAGACATCATATCACAGATGGAGAACTATGATCTCCTAGCCCCATCTCTCCCACTCCTGGAGGAACAGCTTGAGCAGCAAGTTACCATAATGCAGTTTGTGATCACACTACTGAACAGCTTGTCAACACTATCTTTGCCCATACTGCTTTCTCCCAGCACCAGGTCACCCCCAATATGCTTGTCCTGAGCAGGAGTGCAGATGTTGCAGACTTTGAGGCCATAATACACTGAATTGCTCAAGGACCATGGATGGGAATGAATCCAATGACTTCTCTGAGGGAGGTCTTGCACAAGATGAACCATCTGCTGCTACCTGAGTCACTGTCTCAGGGCAACAAAAGGGGTATCGTTACAGACTTTACTTCTGGGCAATATGGTCCATGGTTGTTATGCTTGGCATGGGTAGTGACGAGTGTAGACTCAAGTAGCCCAGTAAGGGTTCGGTGGTTCAGTGTATCCATGCAAGGAGAGGGTGAAGCTGCTCCTTGGGGTTTGAGGTAAGAGCTGAGGAAGGCTCACTGGATATGGCCAAAAGGGCCTGAGGGGATGGCTGATAGAGGCCCAAGGGGTGACTGGTGGAGGTCTAAGGGATGGCCTGTGGAGGCCCAAGGGTTCAAAGGTTGAGGCTAATATTAGAGTAAGACTAGCTTGGGGTTACAGGGTGTCTGTAGCTAGGTTTATATACTCGGAGAGATGGTGCACAGACCAAGCTATGCAGATATGAAAGAGGAAGGTCATGAGTTATTGAGAGTCATGAGAAGCAAGATAAGAAGGAAGAGAAGCAAGGAAGTGAAGGGAAGAAGTTGTGAAAGGAAGAGAAGTGGAGAGATGAAGGGAAGACAATGGGTCAGAGATAAGGAAGAATGGAAACAAAGAGAAGCAAGAAGAAGGGAAGAGAAGAGAAGAGAAGCAAGATAAGAAGAGATAAGGAAATGAGTCACAGTGAGTCATAGATAAGGGATAAAAGATATAAGAGATAAGAGAGGATTGGAGGTGTTCGGTGAAGAGTTGGGGTGGAGGGTGAGGTGGATGATGAGAGAAAAGATAGGGGCAGAGAGGGAATCATAACAATGGTATGACTTTTCCCTTTTTGCCCCTTTGCATTTCCCTTCATACTTAGACAATGCAACCTACCCAGTGTTTCCCTTGTATTTTCCACCAGATAGGGACTCTTGAGTTTCCACATTTGGTATTCTCCACTTTCTACCTTTGGACACATAGCCCTCCCACAGCCTTGTCTCATTATTGATGCTGCATCTCCCACAGTACCACACTAGATAACACTTGCCTTCTATCCTTGGTATTACCTTTAGATGAGTACCACTCTGCCTAGGTATTTATATATGTCCTGTACAATAACAATTCCCTAGCTAGTTCTGTGCAATTCTGCATGCAGTGTCTGGCCTCCACAAGTCCTAAGAGGATAGTGAGACCCTGGATTTCTATTAGTCTTTGCACTACCATTGAGTGTGCACTATTTCATTAGGCATGACTCAGCCTAGCATGACTCAGCATACCAGAGACTGGATGCAAGCATAACACTCTCCATCATGTGCCAAAGGCACATCAGGTCAACCCCTCCTAGTGTGGAATGGGGCAAGATAGAAGTTGAGGAACATCAAAGATTGATTAAAAGCATGCCTAGAAGACTAGAGGCAGTAATAAAGGCAAAGGGAGGACATACAATACTAAAATTGTAGAATAGAAATGTTGTTCAAATAAGTGTCCCAATGACATGTCATTTGGAAATGGTTATATCTCAATCCCATGGCAACCAAATCACATGACTAACAGCTTATCTTCAGAGCAAGGGCTAGGGTTATTGATGACCCTGCAAGGGCTAGAGCTGTTATGCCAGGCATACACTCTCTGGTTCTGGTCAGACTTATTGGTCTCTTTTGCATGGAAAGTTCAGCAACAGAGACAGTGCACTCTCAATAGTGGTGCGACAACTAACAGAGACTTTTCTAGTTCTTGCTATCCTTCCTAGGACTTGCAGAGGCCAGAGACTGAATGTAGGATTGCACAGAACTGCTAAGGAACTGCTAGAGTACAGGGTATGTCTTAAATACCTAGGCAGAGCAGTACTCATCTAAGGTAGTAATACCGGGTATAGTAGACGAGTGTTACCTAGTGTGGCGATGGGGGATATGCAGCTCCAGTAAAGAGACAGAGCTGTGGGAGGGCTATGTGTCCAAAAGTAGGAAGAGAGGCATACCAAATATAGTAATCACGAGTCCTTACCCAATGGTGGATACAAGGGGAACATTGGGTAAGTCACATCATCCAGGTAAGATGGAAAGGTAGTCAGAGAGAACAGAGAGGAATCATACAGCAGACCATATTGACCTAGAGTAAAGTTTGTAACAGTACCCCCTTTGTTGCCCTGAGACAGTGACTCAGGCAATGACAGATTGTTGGTCTCCTCCAGGATCTCCTGCAGAGAGGTCGTCAGAGTAGTCTCCATCCATGGCCCTTGGGCAATTCAGCACACCATGGCCTCAAAGTCCACAATGTCAGCACTCCCATTCCAGACAAGCATACTGGGGGTGACCAGGTGCGGGGAGAAAGCAGTGTGGGCAAAGGTACTGTTGGCATGCAGTTCAGTAGTGTGATCTCGAACTGCATTGATGGCAACTTGCTGCTTGATCTGATCCTCCAGGAGTGGGAGAGACAGGGCTAGTGGATCGTAATTCTCCATCTGTGATATTGTGTCTTCCCAATCTAGCCAGAGTGTGAAGTTGTTGAGTAGCTCATTGTCTTCTGGGAGCAGGAGGGGGGATGGGGAGCATGGGTGAGGTAGTGGTGTGAGGAGGAGCGGTGATGGGTTTGGAGGGAACAAAAGGTGGGATTGGAGTGGGCAGTCAGACTGTTGTGAAATTAATGGCTGGGACAGGGGTACGTTGAGTCTGGGTTCCATCCAGGCCGACTCTGGCATTATGGTGTTCACCCAATGGATTCCTGGATCTGGAGCTGGGGGCGTCAGCCAGGTAATCTGCTCTCTCCTCATCTGTAAGGGAGTGAAGTTGTTGTCAGAGGAGAGGGAGATAGATGTTCCAGGGGAGTTGCTCAATCAGCTCTACTAGTCCCACTTCTACAAAGAATTTGAAGAGGATCTGACAAGCCCAACTGAGGTTCGTAAGGGCAGTTGTAGTAGTGAACTGGTGTTCAATCCCTAGAGCAGATGCTGTCTGAAGCAACACTATGCTGTTGATGGTCTGTCAGCAGACTTGAACGAAAAAGGAGTAGAATTGAACCAGTAAAGGTAAGTAAGGGGAGAAATGGAATAGGTGGAGGTTTTCAAGTACAAGTATGGCAGCAGGGTTGTCCAACAGGTTGAACAGAAAGGTGTTCAAATGAAACTCTGGGAGGTGATCAAGGCACAACAGAGGATTATTGATTTCCAATATATGTTGGGATAAGGCAGGCATGGGATTGATTTCTCGAAAGGAAAGAAATATCCTTTGCATGTAAACTTCAGCAAGAAAAGAAGAAATGCTGAAAAGAAGATGGGGAGTACAGACTACCAGCCCAAAGTATTTCCTCCCCACTGCCCTGCTCCCTTGCTCGAGTCAGGAAAGGTCATCATGAAATGCAGAGACCAACCTGGTTTTGGTCATGCCAGTGGGTGTTGGTCCTGTGTGGGCTCATCTGCCCAGGCAACTGGAGGGGGGGGATGATGGTGGTGAGTAGGGAGGGGAGCTAAGGTATACTGTATGTCTATCTGTTGGTTCAAAATGTGTTGATAGGTGTCCCAAAGACACAGAAGCATTAAAACAGAAGGGAGAAATATGAAAGCAATGTAGAGGGCCAGAAGATTGAAAGTGGGGTTTGAGAGTGAAGGCATATGGAAAGGGACTAAATAGGTTGGCAAGGAGACTATTGTTTAGATCTTCTTCATCTGGTTGGGAGGAACTCCTTGGGTCACAAGGCTTTATATTCCTTTAGTAGTTCATGGGAATTTCCCAAATTCCTTTCTGGTTCCCAAGTATTTTCTGCTGTGGAGTATCCCTTCCAGGAAATGAGGTACTGTCTTCGGGTTCTGGTACCCCTGTGGCCCAAGATCTGAGCCACTTCATATTGCTCCTCCCCATCAATTTGGTCAGGCAGAGGGTTGATGAAATTGGGTCTGTGTTCCACAGTCTGGTGATAAGAGGAAAGGAGAGATGTATGGAATACTGGATGTATTCACCAGGTGAGGGGAAGTCTGAGTTGGTAAGTCACCAAGGAAATTACTCATTCGATTTCAAAGGGTCCTTCTTGCCAAGAGGCTAATTTTCTAGAGGGGTAGTGAAGTTTGAGGTGTTTGTTATCTAGCCACACCTTTTCTCCTATCTTCCAAGGTTTGTAGGATGTGTGAACCCTCTTGCTCATCAATTGTTGTGCCACATGATGGGCCTGCTATGCTTCCTCTCTGGCTTTGGACAAAAGCATAAGTCTTTGTTCTAGTGCTGGGATAAAGGTTTTGCCAAGAGCAGGGTATGAGTGCAGTTTGTAACCCAATATGAGCAAGAATGGGGATTGCTTGGTCACAGAATGTACTGCAGAATTGTGTGCAAATTCCACCATGGGGAGGAGGTCAGCCAAAGTGGATATGTTCTCTTGGCAGAAGATCCAGAGGTATATTTCAAGCTCCTGGTTGACCCATTCAGTTTTGCTGTCAGTTTGTGGGTGATAGGCTGTGGATAAGGCAAGGTCGTATTCCAGTAGGTGGGATAGTTCTCTGGCAAAGGCAGATGCAAATTGGGGGCCACAGTCAGAGATGCAATGATTGTGCAGTCCAAAATGCATGAAAACATGTCGAAAAAAGAGGTTGGCTATTCCTTTTGCATTGATGCTTTTCAAGCAGGGCATGAAAATTATCCCCTTTGTAAGCCCATGGTTGACCATGACCAAAACAGAGTCAAATCCCAGAGACAGGGGCAAATCAGTAATAAGATCGACTGAAATGGACTGAAATGGTTGAGTAGTGGTGCTCGGCAAAGGCCGAGCCAGTGGCACCATGGGGTGCATCAGGACCTTATTGGCTTGACAGGTGGCACAGCCAGCAAGGTATTTTCTCACAAATATGGAAAGTCCCAGCCACCAATAGTCGCGTTGTAACAGGTGTAACAACCAGAAGAAGCTGGCATGCCTGGCAGTAGGGGAGGTATGTACAGAATGGACAAGGTCCCATTGGGCAACCTTGGGGATATATAGGCAACCTTTGAAGTACAGCTTGCTATCATCAAAATGCCAGTTGGAGTGGTGAGCACAGGGTAGGAGGGAAGTGCCAGCATGCAAGGCATTTAGGGTGTCAGATACAAAAGGGTCAGAGGTGGTGGAGTGAGAGATTTTGGTGGTGAGGGCAACATCAATGAGGCAGACAAACTGCTTGGGCCGGAGAAGAGTAATGTCTTGGTTGTCATCAGTAGTGGAAACATCCAGTAGATGGGAAAGAGTGTTGGCAGGGCCCATGCGTGAACCCAGGACATGAACAAAATGGAGATCAAAGTCCTGCAAAAATAACATCCAATGGGCTTGGCAGTGAGATAGCTTGTGAGGTTGCTTGAAGTAGGCTATGTTTTTATGATCAGTAAGGATTGTCACCAGATGTGCAGCTCCTGTCAAGTACTGTTTCCATTCTTCAAGTGCTCAAATGACCACCAACAGCTCTCAATCATAAATGTCATAATTTTGCTCTTCCAGGGAGAAGGTTTTGGAAAGATAGGTGCATGGATGAAGTTCTCCATTGACATCTTTCTGCATCAGAGCAGCCCCAGAGGCAACAAGTGACACATCTGTCATGACCCAGAACAGGGAATCTGTATGGGGGAGCCAGAGAACAGGTTGAGAGAGGAAGGCTGTTTGGAGTGTATGGAAGGCTGTCTCACATTCCAGAGACCAGCTCCAAACTATGTCTTTCTTGGTAAGGTCGTGGAGAGGTCTTGTAATGGAGGAGAATCCAAGAATGAACTTCCAATAGAAGTTACAGAAGCTGATGAAAGACCTGACTACTTTTACAGATTGCAGAGGAGTCCATTCTTGAATCACTTTTAATTTTGAAGGATCCAGGGTGATTGCTCCGGGTTTGATAATCATACTGAGGTATTCCACCTTGGTAACATTGAACAAACATTTGGATAGTTTGAGGAACAGGTAGTGTTCTTTCATATGTTTGAGCACCCAGAGAGTATGAAGATGGTGAAGTGTCAGATCATTAGTGGTATGAATAGTAAGATCATCCATATAGATCAACAGTCACCCTTCTGAAATCATATCCCTGAAAATGTCATCCATCAAAGCTTAGAAGGTCAGGGGTGAGTTGCAAAGACCAAAGAACATGACCAGTGGTTCATATAACCTGAACAGAGTGATAAACACCACCTTCCAAGTGTCAGAAGCTTTGATCCATACATTGTTGTACCCCCATCAGATATCCATCTTGGTAAAAAGGGAAGAGTCTTTTAGTTTATTGATGAGGTCTGAAATTAAAGGGAGAGGGTAGGCATTTTTGACCGTATACTGATGAGATATCGATAGTCCTGGCAAGGTCAGAGTCCTCTGTCTTTCTTTTGAACGAAAAAGAAGGGTGAGGCTTAGGGTGACTTCAAAAGCTTGATCTTTCCAGACTTCAGATGTTCATCTATGAAAGCTTTGTAGGTGGCCAGCTCCTTTGAGTTTAGGGTGTAGGCCTTTGCTACCTTCAGAACAAAGTCCAAAGTGACATCAATAGCATGGTCATAAGACCTCAAGGGTGGGAGTTCTCCATCCTTTGGTTCTTCAAAAACTGTTGCAAATGTGGCATATTCTGGGGGTAGGGTTACCTCTTTTTTTTGTGTCTGTTGAGCTAGCTCAGTAGAAATGGTGATTTGAGCAAGTGTTTCTGGGTCCAAACAAATCCCTAAGTACTGGAGCAGGTATCTTTGTTCTATTGGCTCATTTTGTGGGTGCCATGGAGAACCGTCCAGAATGTTTACCCAACCGGTTATCCAGTCAATTTCTGGATTGATATCCCATAACCAGGTGATCCCTAAGATGATCTTTTCGCTTCCACAATCTATGACAAGGAACTTTCATCACTCTTTCCTTTGTCCTATATGTTACAGTTTCTTTCCTTTATCCTCACGTTCTCCTATTATCTTGTCTTCGCCCCACCCATTCTTGTATTCCCAGACTCTTCGTTTACTCACATGTCCCCGTTCTTCTACTATGGAACGTTCTCGAAG